>JASSUY010029741.1:37660-87621 GCA_032466535.1 Forpus xanthops
CCCCACCTTCATCCACGGGGGAAAGGCTCTGGAAGACTGTCAACAGGCAGGTGAAGTTGTTGGCTTCTTTCATCACTCAAGAGGAGCAGAATGAAAGCCTTACCTGTGATTAAAGCATCCCTCTATGTTCATCAGCAGAATGCAGCTTCCCATCCAGTAAACGTATGCTTGAAGGTCCAGTGTGGGTGGTAAGGTTTGGGAGGGAGGCAAAAACATATGTATGAAAGAAGGGTTAAGGTAACTATAAACACTACCTTTGCATGTTACAGCTGGCTTGGATACAGGCTATGTACAACAGCATGGTGAATTTAGCCTGCTTACTAATTGCTTAAATATCTTTACATTGAACTGCAATGGGAAGTTTAAACACGCTCAGTAACGTCAAGTCAGGGATTGCTTCACTGTTAGGTCAGTAAGGGGGAAAGCAGGAGGACCCCACAATGTTTTATGGCTCCTCAGAGTCTGACTCTCGAATACAAGGAGCTGTTCTGCTGCTGGTTTCACTCCTGCCATGGCACTGCAGGCAAAATCCAGCTTGGAAGGCAGTACCAGTGTTATTTGTAATAAGGTGTGAGCAGGAGGACTCAGGATGAGGCTGGATTTGTTAGGCAAGCAATTTAAAACTATAGTCTTCCTCATTAAATCAGCAGATCATTTACGGAAATAATTGGCACAGCATTCATACACATACAGAGCATCCCCCTGGCTCCATCTATGCTTGCAAGAGAGAGGTGTGTGGCTGGTCATGCAGAGCCTGAAAAGCTGCCAGACAAGGCATTGCAGGGAATGGAGCACAATCCATGAATTATTATTGTTCCTGGATGAATTTTAACCAGGGTTTCACGTGCGTTTCCAACAGTTTCAAAAGGGAAACCACACACCTCTTCTGTTTGCCCTGCTCCACCCAGGAGGGGAAACACTAATGGATGCTCATTATCCCTTTTCTGGAATATGAATCTAATTCTAAGCATATTGCTCCATTACTGAACAATTCAGTCATGGCTCAGAAATATATGAAATGTAGAACTGGATTCCAGATTCCTATTGAGATTTAGACAGAAATCCACCGAGAACAGCAAACGCGGGACTGTCACTCGCTGTGCATGCTTCATGTCTCAGACTGGCTTTACAGTGCAGGCAAAACCCAGGAGGAAAGGAAAACTGCCTTTTATCCAAAGCAAGTGGTCCCAGCGTGTAAATTAGATCTAAGAAAGAGGTAAGAAAGGAGATGGGTGGATGATGGTACAGACATTGCTTGGGTTTATTTGCATCAGAGTGAAATACAGCAGTGGTTTTGCCTTCATCCCTTTGAGAGAGCAGGTTGGGTTTGTCCATATTTTTAGCTTTCTTGTCTAAAACCAAAAAAGACATTTCAAAGCCTTAGAAAAAGTGCAGTTCAGAGGCTAAAAAGCCCCAGGTCCTTTTGTATTCTTTGGTTTTTCCAAAATCCTCCACAACACTTCCCGTTATAGAAATATATATGTAGTGTTTCCATTTTACAAACACAGAAGAGTTTAGTGAAAACCTGGTTTTCAACTACCTGGTAATTCTGAGTTTACTTAATGAGCAGTACTACACCAGTCTCACTGGAAGTCAGTGTGGTCATGGACTAAGGAGGATGCTTCCCTGGGCAAGAGGAAATGTCAGAAAGGCTTTTTTCCCCCTCTCTTTTGCATATGAATAAATGGAGGGTCACCAGGGAGGTTCCTTTGCCTTCTGCAGCTTGACAGACCCCACCAGATCATCTCCATGCTGGTGGCGAGGAAGAGGAAGGTGTGACCCCCGTGCACCCTGTGGCTGTGCAGCTGCTGTCAGGGCACATCTGAGCACTGAAGCAGCAAAGCAGGACCAAGGGAGTTTGCTGACTGCTGGGAGAGTGGCTGCAGGCTGGATGGGCTCCAGCCGGGAGGGCTGGGCACAGCAGAGAGCTTTCTATCTATATCAGCCTGAATAATTCATCTCAAGTTTTGAGCAGGAGCTCTCCCTCCCCTGCTCAGCTTCCTCTTTGTTTAGTGGCGTTGCTGTTTGCAACTTGGCATCACACAACAAGCTGCTGCCTCCGTATCCCCAAGCTCTGCTTGAATGGGTGTGTAAGGTGGTCCCAATTCCCTCCCTGCTCTATGGATGCTCTTTTCTCTATTCCCATAGCTAAAGTTGAGGGCATTGCTCTACAGATTCCACCTGTGTTTTTTTCGGTCAGGATTTCAACCTTTCAGATGCTTATGATGACAAAATTGCTGCTTTATCCATACCTCAGTCACATCTGAAGACTCCTTGAACCAGGGTGTTTGATACAGGCTGTCACTGTCCATGGATTCAACATCCTCCTTCTGCAAGTGGAAATCAAGGGAGGACAAGTGGTAGGTTCATTGCTGAATGTGCAGTAGCAGAGATGGGTGTGAGGAAGGAGCAGAGCTCTGGCTGGTGGTGCTGAGGCAGGTGGAGGACAAAGCTGTCCCAAGGCTGGGGAATCCCATTCCCAGTGTTTCTCAGTCTCCCTCCTTTATCTAACACTATTACAGCTAGAACATGGCATTCCTTGGAGGTCTTTCTTCCCCCAGGTCCTCAGTGCACTTACCTGTTGCCTTTCTTGATCTCCTTCACTTATATCCTAATGATGAGCTGGAAGCAGACAGTGTCACGTGTGCATGGCACCTTGGTGTGGGAAATCAGTGCATTGATCAGCTGAGAAAAGCAGATACAGACAAAGCTGTTTATGCATTAGCATTTCCACTGCCTGGCAAATGGCTTTCTGATATAAAATCCTGGGTTGTTATTCATTTATCTTATACCAGCACTCAGACCCCACCTGAGAGTCGCTGTAAGAAGGCACCATAAAAGACAGCTCTCTTCCTGCCTGGGAAAGCAAGAGATTAGCTTTCATTATTCCCATTAATAGGATGCTCTTGCTGTTTTCCATGTAAGACACTGGTTGATTACCCACCACTGCTTCATTTAGAGCAGCTGTCACAATTAATTCTGCAGAGCCCACAGCCACACCACCTGAGAGAGGTTCCTCCCACCTCTCCAAAGCAAACTCAACCCTTTCCAGGGCATTTATGGGACACCTTTGAGGAAAACTTGTGTACATTCACCTCAAGGACCTGACATCCTCAGTGTGAGAGCTGACATTTGCATGCAATGGCATAAGCCAACAGAGTTCAAAAACCACTGGATGGAGTACATGGATCCAGTGTTGCTTCATGATGTGACTTCTGCATCTGCCAGGTGCCCCAAGTGTATATAAAGACATACCCCATTACTTTAACAGAGCTGACTTGTCCAAGAGGAGATTTAGTCTTTTATCTTCTATCTCTCCCCAGTGCTGACGGTGACTTTGCAGTTACCCACCTGACCAAGGCTCACCTCTTCTACGATGGGAGAATTAAGTGGATGCCTCCTGCTATCTATAAGAGCTCTTGCAGCATCGATGTTACCTTCTTCCCCTTTGACCAGCAAAACTGCACTATGAAGTTTGGCTCCTGGACTTATGACAAAGCCAAGATAGACTTGGTGAGCATGCACAGTCATGTGGACCAGCTGGACTACTGGGAGAGCGGGGAATGGGTCATCATCAATGCTGTGGGCAATTACAATAGCAAGAAATATGAATGCTGCACAGAGATCTACCCCGACATAACTTACTCCTTCATTATCCGGAGGCTGCCACTGTTCTACACAATCAATCTGATCATCCCCTGCCTGCTGATATCATGTCTGACTGTCTTGGTCTTCTACTTGCCCTCTGAGTGTGGAGAGAAGATAACCTTGTGCATCTCTGTGCTGCTGTCCCTCACTGTGTTCCTGCTGCTCATCACAGAGATCATCCCATCTACCTCCTTGGTCATTCCTCTGATTGGAGAGTATCTTCTCTTCACCATGATATTTGTTACCTTGTCTATCATCATCACTGTCTTTGTGCTCAACGTGCACCATCGCTCGCCACGCACCCACACGATGCCTGACTGGGTGAGAAGGGTCTTCCTTGACATAGTCCCGCGCCTCCTCTTCATGAAACGCCCCTCTACAGTGAAAGACAATTGCAAGAAGCTCATTGAATCCATGCACAAAATAACCAACACACCAAGGCTTTGGTCTGAGATGGATGTGGAACCCAACTTCGCTACCTCATCTTCCCCCAGTCCTCAAAGTAATGAGCCATCACCCACCTCTTCCTTCTGTGCCCGCCTTGAGGACCCAGCCAAGCCTCAGCCTATGTGCAAGTCCCCTTCTGGGCAGTACTCTGTGCTGCACCCAGAGCCCGTACAGGTGACCTGCTCCTCCCCACAGCCCTCTTGCCACCCCTTGAGTGAGACCCAGACCACATCCGTCTTGAAAGGCAGATCTCTGAGTGTTCAGCAGATGTATAGCCCCAATAAGACAGAGGAAGGGAGCATCCGCTGTAGGTCCCGGAGCATCCAGTACTGCTACCTGCAAGAGGACTCTTCACAGACCAACGGCCAATCCACTGCCTCTCCAGCATCCCAACGGTGCCACCTAAATCAAGAGAAGCCCCATCACAAGCCCCCGCAGTGCAAGTGTAAATGCAAAAAGAGTGAGGCTGCTGGCACATCAGCTCAAGGAGGCAAGACTCACAGCGCCAAAGAGCAGCATCTCTTGTTGATGTCCCCAGCCCTGAAGCTGGCAGTGGAAGGGGTTCACTACATTGCAGACCACCTGCGAGCAGAAGATGCGGATTTCTCAGTGAGTATGATTAAATATGGATAGATATAAGGAAGAAGCTCTTCCCTGTAAGGGTGATGAGGCACTGAAACAGGTTGCTCCAACCCTGACAGTGTTCAAAGCTAAATTGGACAGAGCCTTGGGCACGATGGTCTAGTGGAAGTCCTCCCTGCTCATGGCAGGGTTTGGAATTGGATGATCTTAAGATCCTTTCCCACCCAAACTCCTTTATGATTACATGCTAACTTAGCCTACTTTCCTTGGGTAAGTCAAAAATCACCTGCTAAGGAAGCCCCACCAAACCTGGAGCTCTACAAAGAGTGTACCTCTGATGCAGGCTCAGCCATACCTGATATTATGGCTTTTGAACACACTGGGCACCATGAACACAGCTAGAGAGTTTGTCCTTGGGGCCTTGGCAAGCACATGGGGCAGGAGTGTGATAGACCATGCCTAAGGCTGCTCTAGAGCAGCAGGATTTTCCAGCAGAAAATGGGAGTAAAGTGGTTTGGTTGCTTGGTAGGAAGGAAGCGGCTATGATTGTGAACTAGACATAAACAGCAGTCATCTGGGGTGGGAATGCAGCAGACTTACTCTTTACAGAGAAGCCTCTGGCAGATGGGGAGTTCACACTCTGTTTTTCATTAAGCATTGATTCTGGCTGCTGAGCCTAGGGAAGCAAATTCCCGAAATAGGATGTGGGAAGCTCGTAGTAGCACGGGGACGTTGCAGGGTATGTTTAGCTCTGTGTGATGCCATTCCTCATCAGTGGACTTCCACTGGAGCAGTTGGCTCTGTGTGGGAAGGTGGGTGGACAGACAGATTTCACAGTCTGGGGGGGGATGGTCGTAAATATGGCTACAAACAGAGAAGGAAAATAGTGGCTGCAAAGATTTCTTTTCATGGACATGGTGATGCATTTACAAATGCCACATCCTTTCGTGCCTCCCCTGCAATACTATGGATACTGTATGCTAGCTAATGACGGCCATAAAGAACAAAGCCTCAAAATAACCTGAAGTTTGCGTTCTTTCCAAAGAAAAGCCTAATGCAGCTTTTCCTAGAGGGATCTATCAGCAAAAGGTACTTTTCAGCTGTGCTTAGTTTGATTTTCTCAAGATTCAGAGCCAGTGCAAGTCGCAGTGCTTTTATGCAAAGCTTCCTGGGCATGAAGAGTGTCTTTCTATTCGCACTTTTCACAGCACTGAGCACTTAGCAGCAGCAACAAAAGATTAAGTGCTACTGTCCATTTATACACTCTTTGGCATATACTTGGAGAGGCCTCTGTCCTTTAATGTATTTCACTTCACAACATCCCTTTGAGGAAGTAACTGGTTCTTCCTAATGTTGAGGAGGGACAGCCAAAATACAGGGATGAGGCGACCTGTTCAAGGTCATAGCAGAAATCTAAGGCAGGATGGGCTGGGAATCCACATCTTCATTAGCTGATAGCCCAGCATTCTGTGTTAAAGCACTTCACAAGCACCTTAGGATTGCAGGAATTAAACTCTCTCCTCCCAGCAATAATCGCAAGTAAACTCATGGAAGTCAATTGATTTTTACTCATTTATTTCTCCATGGTGGAAATGGAAGAGTATTACACCAATAATACTTCCCATTTCAACTGATTCTCTTTAAGCAAAGCTTGTTGATATCATCAAGAGTTCATTGACTATCTTGGGTTCTTTCCTTTTAATCCATGATAGCAATTTTCTTTAAAATGAAAGCAATCTTCAGAAGCCACAGATTTTCTTTATACCTTCCATTACTCTCCCCTCTTGAAATGAAGCCATTTTCTGGAATAGAAAGCTCTTTACGGCACTGAACAACAAAAGCAGAAGAAATGGAGCTGTTTTGAGAAATCTGACCAGACTCTTACTCCTGCCAGCCCAGCCTGTAAGCAAAGGCACCAGGAAAGCATTCAGCAATGAGCAGAAAGGGTCACCCCGGTGCACTAGGCTCTTCAGAGAGAGCCTGCAAACCTGCCCATAGTTTTCTACTCCTCACACCAGTTGTGGTAGGCACAGTGGGCACAAGTTGGGTTTTCAGACTTGGGGCCCCACTCTGAGGCGATGCTGTTTTCTTTTCCCAGATCCAAGTGGGAAAGGGCATTTTTGCAGCAGATGGAAATGACAAAGAAGCAGAAACATAATGATCTGGAATTTAAATTTACTGTGAGGAGCAGAACGGTTCTAATAAAAGGAGAATTTAGTGGGGAAAAAATAAATCAGCACTCAGAAATGTGCTTTCATCTCAACATCAAATTGTGGCATTTCTTCATGGAAGCCTTCAACGAAGCTATCAGCAGGCACCTCTGATGCAGCTGCAGCCCTGAGACACAGCTCCCTGTCTCTTGGGTAATGTTTTCAGAGCCATGCACCTTCCCCGAATAACAAGAGAGCTTCTTTGGAAGTTCCATTGCCACGGGGGCAGTGCTTCTAAATTAAAAGTAAATACTTCGTTTAATTAAGTGCTTCAGCAAAGGGAAAGTGGGCAATGCAAGAGGCAGCTGTTTGGTGCAAAAAGATATCCGCAAACAAATGCCAGCACAATGGTAAGCAGGGGAAAACGCAAGACCAGATTGTCCCAGCAAATGATTGAAATGCCATTAGAAATTAATTACAGCCTGAGAAGCAAAACAAGTTGCATGTCTCACAAACACTAACAGCACTGCCTGGAAAGCTGCCTTGTCCTCATGCCTGTGTGCATCTCCGGACTAATACAAAGACTTTGAGAATAGCTTAAAAATAACATGGGAGAGAATATAGCTGAGGGGGAGGAAATACGGGATAATCTCAGTGGTTTAATTTTAACAAAGCACAGCAAACCCCATTGGGACTGCTCTAATCTGTGTAATAGACTCTGGGTCCCGGGGATTGGATGTCACCTCAATCCTCTGCTCAAACGAAGGGGCGGGATGCTCTGTTCCCACTGCTCAGCCCTGCAAGGAGCTGGACCAGGGAAAAGCAGCAGATTCCTTCACTTTTGGGGAATTCAGGGCAGGGGAATCAGCTGATTCTTTCACAAATGTAGTTTTGAGTGAGCTTCTCATGAACTAATCAAAATCCAGCTCAGGAGTTAGGGTGGCAGATGTTAACGGCTGCACGGATCCTGGCAGAGAGGCCTCTGTGGATCACGCTCCACGTGAGATGCTGGACCACAGGGAAATGCTGTCAGCAAGCAAAACACAGCACAGAAATGCAGATAATGGTCTTTTCCTCCTCCTCTTTGGCTCTTTTTCACTGTCTCTCCATAATTTCCAATTTCACCCTCCCGTGCTCTCGGTCGGAAGCTGGATGTTGATTTTGCAAACAGCTGACATGCTCCTAAATGTCATTTTCAAGATGGGCTGGGTGCTTCTGCATACACCATTACTTGTGAAAGCAAATTTTTCCTGAACTTTACAAGCTGTTCCTCTTCTCTCATTCCCCGCTTCTTTTCTCAAGGAGAAACTCTTCTAGTTTTGTTTCTTTGCATGATTTAGCACTTATTTTTACTGGCACAAACACCCGGAGAAGCTTGTTTTGCCAGAACGGGGCACTATTTACTCAGTCCGGTTTCCCAGTTGGAAATTAGATGGCAAGTTTCAGATTTTCTTTACACACTGGTTGCACCATGAGATACTAATTCCATAAATGCCACCACCCAGAGCTTGCTTAGCTGCTCTTCTCATGTGGGATTTTAAACATCAGAGACTCCCTCCAGCTTTCAGAAGTGATGAATAGATCAGAAAACACAAACAGCAAAGGGGAATTATGCACTGAAACCTTATCCTTGAGATGAGAGAATTCCTTTTGATTCCAGGGGTGACTATTTCTTTTACTCACACTGTTATAGATGGTTGTGCTAAGGGCTGTACAATCATAAAACGACATGGTTTTCTCCAAGAAGATAACAAGCTTCAGGGTGAAGCTCTATTTGTTTACCGCTGCCTATTGAATAGCCAAGACCTGCTTAACTTGATTCTGGTTTTCAAGGGAATAAAATGATCCGTTGCATGTATTTAACTGATTCTTACACTTCTGGAAACATTTGGGTATTCCTGAAATTAAAGATGCTTTGTTGAGAGAACAAATTAGGGGAAAACATAAGTTCTCCCGTGTGTGCCTCATTTCCCCATTTACAAAGCTGCTTATTGAGTCAAGGAGCTGGAGCAATCCCAGATGATTTTGAGGCACAACCAAGCAGTCCACATGGCAAGTAAAGGGAGGTGTAGTTAAAGAGCTCATTCTGCTGGCCTTGCTTCAGTTGTACGTTGTCTGCATCAAGGCACGGAGTGATGACAGGCAGTTTGCAAATACATTGGAAGATTCATGGTCAGTTTATGAAGGGTTCAGCATACTAAAATGAGGTAAATGCACTTACCTTAACTGCAAGGAGTCATTTTCTTCGCTTCATAAAATGCCACAACATTGGTCCTGGAAGACAGGGTTGTATATTCTCTCCCTCTGACACACTGTGGTTTCTCTATACAAGATATAAGACAACCTTTAGTGGTGCATCAGTGACTGACAAAGAAAGACTCAGGTGAGTTTACAGTGTCCCTGTGTTGCGCTCAGAGCTTGTTTGTTTGGTGCTTGACAGATCATAACGTTTTAGGACCTGAATTTGCCGCTATACCCTTGACAACATCATCAGCTGCAAATGCCTTTTTCACTGATATCTGGATTACTTCCTTTACCAAAATGGATTTTAGGCATAATCAGCACATAGGAGCCATAGAATGGGTAGGGTTGAAAAGGGCCTTAAAATCGCCTAGTTCCAACACTACATCCTTCAAAAAAAACCCAAAAATCAAACCAGATCTCCCACAAATCATGTGTGATTTCATACTTACAGTCCTGGGCTACTCCTTTATTATTATCTCTGAAACAAACCTGCTCTCTACAGATGAAAAAGTCTGTACCATTATTATTGTACCCTTCTACCACTGCTTTGGGCAGGGGGAAGCCACTGTTTGCTCATGGTCACAGGAGGGTAGGTGCAATAGAGCAGCCCCAGCCTTAGCTTTGCTGTCTTCTCCTTCCACCACACTCCTCACTCGCTGCAGTCACAGCCACCAAAGAGGCTGGAGCTAGCTCCTGCTGAGGTGTTTTCCCAAAAGAACAAGGCAGTGTGCCAAAATTCAGCCCTCGGCTCTATTAATCACCCAGTGGTCCATTGTAGGAAACTATAATGGGTACAGCCATATCAAAAATCCCTTTGCCATCTGATCCGTCCTCTTCCTGGGAATGACATTAATAACAGTAATGTAATGAAAGAGGTTTTCATATGTATGTGGTTTCTTGCTTGATGAAATACTTATTTACAGCTCTTGCCTGATGGTATTAATAAGTGCTACACCTCCCCAGAGGGGAATTGCTGGAAAATCCTCCCACAGCAAGACAAAAGTGACTAAAAAGCAGGGTGAGGATGACCTCTTGCTTTATTTGCTGGTTCTTTTTCACTGCTTACACACCCAAAGCTGTAAATCCCTTCACAGAAAGAGTTTGGATCCGTTCATCTGTAAGCAAATCTATTTGGGAGTATGGGGAAAAGCTCCCCTCACTCCACCCTCCTCAGCTTGAATCTCAGCCTCATTTACACACCCAGTTACAGCTGCTGTTCATGGAAAATGGGATAGTGAGTGTGCAGACAGGCTTGATTATCCATGGGCGTATGTCATCCCTGGGGAGCTGTGAGCGGGGTTTGCAATTGCACATGCACACCCACACAGCTGGGGAATCTGTCTCGTACATCAGTGATTGATGGAATAAATCTTTGACATCATATAGGAGCACTATATGTCAGACCTTCAGCCAAATTTCTGAACTTGAAATGAAAATATCCTATTTAGGAATAAAATCCTGAAAGTCTTTAATCTCAAATCAGTGCTAATAATTAACCTTCAATCTCTGCATTTCCAGGTGAAGGAAGACTGGAAGTATGTTGCAATGGTCATTGATAGGATCTTCCTTTGGATGTTCATCATCGTGTGTTTGCTGGGAACTGTTGGTCTCTTTCTCCCACCATGGCTGGCAGGAATGATCTAAATACAACCCCAGAAGGAAGAAAGTGTACCCCATTCTATGGATTTTAGTTACCTGAAAGGAGAGGAGCAGAGAAATGGAGGCATCCCTTTGAGTAATTCACTGTGTGTCTGCGCTTGAGTTGCTCCAGAGCTCTCTGGGAGTACTTCCCGAGGTCGCATCGTTTTACCAAGTCATTTTCATCTCCTCCATCTAATTTAGGGGAAAAATTCCTATTAAAGTCTGTACATAGCATGGTGGCATTTACTGGCATATACTCAGCAATGTAAGAACACGAGCTTGTTCCCTAAAGCAGCACATCAAGAGGCTTCACATCGACAGAGCAGCCCTTGGCAAATTAGCCCCAGTCATCTTCAGAGGTCTCGGTGTGCCCTGCCCTGTAATTCTACCCTGTGAAGCTGAAGTGATTCAGGACTGTGTGTCCATGTATGAGTCATTTTATAAATAAAGCTCCAGGTTTGGGATACCTGTGCAGGACGTGGTCTGTGGTCAGCTGGGAAAGATGGAAAGGCTGAAAGAATCACTAGAGGCAGCTCAGCCCCATTGGGACCAACAGTGACAGCACAGAAGCTGCAGGCTTCATATTGATAGATTTTACCTTGGCCAAAACCCTGCAGAAGCCATGGGACTGTAGCTGTGTGAGTGTTGTGCAAATGAAAGGAGAGTTTGGAGTTAAGATTCAGACCTTATTGGGAGCACATTAGTGCTAGGAGATTTCCTACATCCAAGTTATGGCTGCTGTAAAGTAGCAGAAAGTCACCCTGAGCTGTAAAACCCTTGTGTAGGTGAGGAATGGACTTAGACATGGTAAAGCCACAACACAACACCTAGCTGGTGTGTTAGCATAGGAAGGAAATGTGCTATTATATGGGGAAACCTGAATGGGACACGCAGTCAGGAATTCAGAATGTCTCTTTGCAGAAATTGCCGGTATTATGGCCTTAAATTTGATCAGTTCTTTCAGCTGCTCTTCCCAGCTCTATAAAGTCTAAATTAACCCTTTTGCATGTCTTATCCTTGCTTTGGGACCTGCAGCAAAAAGGCAGGGTCAGAGGGAGGGGAGGATGATGGAGCCCTATCCTACTTCAGGAAGACATCAGTGTATGATGGCAAAGCTGAGCAAGATGTGTGGGAGAAAGACTGGAGGACAAAGGGTGAGCATGGGCTTCATCCACCTTCTGTTTGCTCTCTGACTGCATTTACAATCACAGGAGAGTAACCACACTGAAACAGACCTGAAGTCCACCCAGCTCAGTGTCCCCTCCATTTGGTACTTACAAACCCACTGTTCCCATCCTTATCGCTGGATGCCAAGTTGGAACAGCACAGCAGCACCCAGCCCAGCATCTCCCTGCTTAATTTAGAGATCTCATAGGCAAAATAGGTCATAAACATTTGACCACTCTGCGCAAAGGCAGACATATACACATATAAATACATATATAAAGCCTATATATAAATAGTTTCCCCTGGAATCTGACTTGATTGCATGGCTCAAAGCCCGGGCTGAGAGCTGAGGGGCTTTAGGCTTCACCTAGCATCTCCTCCACAGGAGACCTCCACAGGCTCATGACAGTAATGCTGGAGCAAACCCAATATGGTTTACAGAGGCTTCTTTGAAATACAAGTTACTTCGCTCAGTCCAAACAGTACAAAATCAATGCAATGATCAGCCTGGCTGGCCTAAGAAGTACAACTGCCCTCTGTGTTCCCAGACTCAGCCAAGTGTTTGGAATCTGTACAGCTCACACAACAACATAGAGTAGCTGTGGTTTGGGCTAGTTCCATGAAGAGCTGGTGTTGGCACACAGAGAGGCAGGAGGAGGAAGCCAGAGCTGCTGCTCCTCATCGCTTGCTTTCAGAATAAAGAGAGACTCGGTCTTCAGAGATGCTAATTTATCCCTTTTCACAGTCAGTGAGTTTGCTTATGGCGATGAAAGGAAAACAACCAGCCAAACATCTTCAAGGTCTAGTGCATAGATGTACCAAGGCAGCTGCAGTCTGCGTCGTGGGGTCACGGGCCACAGCGGGGCTGTAGTATGGTCTGTGTTGCAGACAGGATTCAGCAGCAGCTTAAGTCTGCGCTCACATCTCCCAGCAAATGTGGGCTTGGGAAGCAGTGGAGTGGTGGCCAAAGAATACCAGGGATGGGGACCCATAGAGGTGAGGGGGGCTGTACGGTAAGTGCTGCAGTTGGGCCCCTGCCTTGCAGAAGAGAATGATTTGGGGGTAGGAGGAGAACTGATAAAGGTTTAAGGGTAGATTTAAGAGTCAAATGGATAAGGCAACATATTGGGCAATCGAATAGGGTTGTGCTTTTTTCACAGCAAAAGGCACATCTCAAATCTTCACCTTTTCTGCATAGTTATTGCTGGTGTGGACTGCAGCATCTCAAGGGTTTCAGAGCAGCACCCCATGGCAAGGACATGTAACTTCAGAACTGCCCTGCCACACCAGAAGAGAAGGAGACAGCCACATACATCTGCTCCATTAGCACATCAGAAATAGTAGGTGTGATTAGGATATGGTTGTGGCCCTGAAGAGTTAGCACCACTGTGGGATCACAGGGTTTTGGCTGGATAAGATGGGAACTGACAGCTCAAACTGGTTTCAAAGACATTTGGGAAGAAGCTTGGGTAATGCAGGTCACCGGCATCCTCTGCTGTGCACTATATCAGTGCTAACACCATAGCATTTTCCATAGAGAGGAAATTCTATTTCTTCTCATGTGCTATTAATATTTCCCCAGTTTAAAGTTTAAATAAAGCCTTACCTTCTGCTTCTGCTGTGCCTCCGTGTAGAATCTGAGGGGAGAACTTAGGAATCAACACCTACTGCTCTTTCTTAGCCAGGTTATTCCATCTTGGGCATTAAGAAAGATACAATCCCTCCATAGGATTCAGTGATGAGAAACTGGCATAAACCTGGGACATGAACCAGAATATGGCTGTAGAATGATGAATAATTCTGCTATTCCAAACCCATGAAACACAAAGAGAGGGCTGTTTAGCATATGAAAGACTCCAGGAAAATGTATGCAGCAGCGCTGTTAACATCCACAGTGCTCCCAGCTCAGAACTGATTCCCAGGACTTGACTGAACAAGCTCACATCACTGGGATGCAGCAGAGCTCTAAAACTGGCTTCAAAAGACCCAGAGCAAAGTAACTTGGTTTTAAGGATCTGGGAATGCAAAACTGAGCTTGAAGACCCCAAAGGCATTACAGAAAGTAGACATAGTGCTTACCTTTTCTGTTTGACTTGTGAAGGAGGGATTCTATTCTCACCATAGTGTTTCATTCCCACTGGCTATGAATGGAAGAAGACCAAAGGCACAGAAACCTGACTGTAATAACCTCACTTACCTCCATTTTCCTGGTTTTCCTTACATCCTCTCTCTTGTGGTTCCCTTGTGCTCCCTTTGCCTGAGTCATCATTCCAGCCACAGGGTACACAGGGTATTTTCCCCGCAGCTGGTTGGGAGGGTGATCCATGCAATGCCCATTTCCCCAGGGTTTTCAGGCCTGTTTTCCACCCCATCCCCTCGCTCTCCAGTGAGCTAACCTGCACAGCTTGCATCACCTCCCTCATGGATAAGTTTATCTGCAGACATTTACCAATACTCAAGGAAATGGACTCAAGGAAATGCAGAGAGAGGCAGAAAGGTTCATGTATGAGATCTAAGATTCACATACAGGACTAAGTAAAATCCCTTTCTCTATATATATCCCCACCTGCTTTGATAATGCCCCACTGCAGTGGTGTTCATTTATGACATTTATTATAGCCATCCAAGATGGGTTTTTTTGTCTCCAGCCCTTTAATTCTGGTCAAACCAAACTGCAGAACCCTGGAGAAAGACAGACTTTTTCTAGCTGCTTGTTAGCAGTGTTACTGGTTTGTCCCTGTGCTTCTTGTGGCTTATTCTTGAGATCCATTTGTACCTTAAAGTGATGCTTACAGCAAAGGAAAGAATCTATCTCTGAAGTGTTCTCAGCCTCTGCCACAATCCAGCTGCACTGGGTGGGTCAAACTGCAGAAAGGAAGAAATAAACCCAAATTCATCCCAATTTAAGGACTGGAGAATAGAAGTTGTAAAGAAACTGAAGATACGATGTCACATCATACACCATGTGCGACAGAAAGTCTCTGTGACACTGATTACTTAAGGGCAGCTATAAGAATGAGCAAATAAAAGCAGAGAATTTGAATAGGGACTGAACAGAAGGGGAAGAGAACAGGCATTAGACTGCAAAGCTGAAGAAGTGTTAGGAACATGTGGGATTCACAAGGACTTAAATCTGTGCACTGAGGTTCGTTCAGATTTACCCAGAAAACAGGTTTAAATCCAGAGAAACTGGTTGCAAACTTCCATTTGTAGCACTTAAAGCCTTGAGAACAAAAGGTCCCTACCAAGAAAGATCTGCGGGAGAGTTTTTTACACCACGTTGCTCACGAATGACTTCATTCTTAACTGCAGTTTGCATTAGAAGGGATAAATTGGGCCAGAAAAGCATAGAGCATGCTAAAGAACAGCACAAGAGGGAAAATAACAGGCTGTGCTCAGCAAAAAGTGTGGAGTATTAGTATTCACAAATGGTTTCTGTGCTCACTGACAGAGGAGGGAGCTGCAGCTTGAGCCACGCATCTCCATCTCCATCTCCACCTTTAGAGCCGCTGCGTTTCTCCAGTTGCTGAAATCTTTTCTTCTTGCTGCTTGATAGCATCTGATGTTCATTGCTGGATTAGGACACTCTCAGTGCCCAAAATCTGTCTGCAGAACTGCTCCTTGGCTTCAAGGAACTGTGTTACAAAGCACTTGCACACAGACTCTGTGATGGACTAAATAGCTGTGATTTCAAGTAAATAAAACCGCCCCAGGACAAAGTTTAGGAACGTAAATGGGTAAATTTCTTGTGGCAATCGATAGCCCTTCTGGAGCTCAATTTTGTTAAAGTCTGACCCTTCATGCTGTATCGGAAATAATCAGACAAAAGCAAAGCAAATACATGTGAAATTCTACCAAACAGATGAAATCCCGAGGCGGGCAGTGAGGTGATGTTCACAGCTCAAAAGCAGCTGATGAAGAAAAGTAAAGGAGCCCTTTACTAGATCCGAAGAGGCAGAGCAGCAACATCAGAGATATGTATTCAGCTGCACTGACTTAAATCAGGAAGAAAGCAGAATTACCTGAGAAATACAGATATTCCACATTGCGCTGCTTGCGTCCCCCAGTTTGTGAGGAAGGCGGTTCATAAGAGCAGCTTAGGTTCCCCTTTTACCCCTTCGATTTTCCTTCCCACTGCTTTGCATCTGCCAGTTATCCCAGCTGTTGGGTTTTATATTCAGGGTTGAATTCAGAACGATTCTGAATGCAGCTTAATGCAGGTTAGGTAGGCTCATTTTCAGAATGCCTTAATTTTACAGAGAATAGAGAAAACACCTTATAAATGACCTGGATAAATGGCAACACCTACCACCCCAGAACACATATGCAGGGTGTCTACCCTACCCAACGCACACCATGTTCCCAATGTGCTGTATACCTCAGCTCCTCTGACCTCTCCTCTCTCTTCTGGCTGCAGCTTTGCCCACAGCAACACCTAAGCTAGAAAGAATTCTATTTCATTTGTCAATGCAACTCTGGGAAGCTCCAAAGTGAACAGAAATGTTATTCCCATCAGAGTAGTATTTATATGCATCTTCCAACGTTTTCCAAAGGGAATCCTGTCATGCTGAACACATTAATTCTTGGGAGTGTCTACAGAAGGAACATGCATTAAGCCAAGGACTGCTTTAAATACACGAAGCAGTAATCATATTTTTATGTGACTTTGCTCTGAAATGTTCCAGTGCTCCTTTAGCAAAATTTCCTTAATGTTGATTTTTGCTTAATGACAAGAAGAAATAAGATCTGGAACCATTGTCTAAACAACCTAATTTTCCTAAGGTAGAATGCTTTCTCTTTGGTATTGGTGTGACAATCTACTTTCTAAACATGGCTGTATTCACTGTTAAGTTATAACCATATGAATACTCAGCTATGAGTCTGCATGGAGCTATAGAAATAGTGCATCCAAACTATGTGCACGATGCTCCACTTTCTGCTGCTGAACACCTCTGAAAACCCTGTACTTTTGGTTTCATTCTGCTTCCTCAAACAATGCAATGTTTTGCTGCTCCAGGTTTAAATCAGTTGTTCACGAAGCAGGGGCAGTTTACAAGCAGTGTAACCAAGCACAGCCAAACCTAGGGATTGTAAAGGAGGAGGTACATTTATATCAGTGTCTGTATGGGTTGCTGTAGATACACTTTAGGCTGTGGCTCAGGCAAGGAAAGAGGTGTAACATGGCAATTACCTCCATGTCACATAGATAAAAGTCAGGCTCAGAGCTATTCAGTATTGTACCAGATGAAATGTAAAGCAGCTGCTCAGAGTGCAGGAGAGAGAGGTGGAAAAGGGCAGTAGGTTAATCTCCAGCTCCTCTCAGAACACAACTGTGCTCTGTCTGATCTGAGGCTTCGTTTGACGGTTACCAAGCCCCAGAGAATGAGGCTAAACTGTATTTGTCAATCACAGGAAGGTTGTCATGCTGTCTGCAGCACTTGTGTAATACCACCCCTGCAAGGAAGCCATCCGTGTTTTGCCAGTAGCAGAATCAGTCAAAACGATGCTAGACTTTGTTACCTTGTGAATCAACAGAAAATGCAGGTTTTGCTCCAGTGGATTTGCATCTCTGGGCATGAGGCGCTGTTTTATCTCAGTGCTGGGTCCCCAGAATAACAAATGATCAAAAGAAACCACAAGCAGACAAATGGGCAGAAATTATCTGTTATTTCTGAGCATTTCAATACATTATTTCTTATTTTCTTACACGTCTGTCAGCCTCTGTCTGTGTCTTTGTCTCTGGGACATGCAATGTGAGCTTGAACACTGCAGTTGTTCACACTGAACATCAGATAGATGACTCCTTTGAACTGCTGGCTTTCGTGTTTGATTGACTTGTCCATGTAGAAATGATGGGACATTAAAGAAACACAACATATTTTGTGTTCAGGTTCCTGCTTCTTTTGGAGTGCATGGAGCTTTCCAGGGCTAAGCAATAGCTTCAGCTGCTTTCACACCAACTGTCAAGGGATGAAATCTGTGTATGGAAAGCAGACAAAGCCACTGAGCGAAAGAATAAATCAGTGTCAAGTACTGAGAAGAACTGGCATAGAATTAATTCTTTTCCCTTGAAAATCTTCACTGCGATGCCAGTGATTTCTTCATTGCCCAGGTCTTTGTACAATTGAAATGTATGTGTAAGAACCAAGGTATTGCTCCTTTCTATCCACCACAGAAATACTGCTTGGGACATTAAGAACTGAGGGTACCCTCACGATCACTCTTCCTGCTGACTGCTGCTACAGTTATGTCTTCAGCTATGAAGGATGGCTGAGGAGCAGTCAATTGAATTGGCTTTTATCCCTATGTGAATCAACCTACTTGCCTCACAAAGGAGTCTTTCACAGGGCTGACAGTGCCCAAAGGGTCAGCAAAGGGCTCTGCCTAGCTAAAGAGAAGTTATCAACTCTGAAACAGCAACTTTATACCAAGATAGGGACTTACCTCTCCTTTCTGCTCCATAACAACCAGAGGTATCACAACCCCCGGGATATCCAGACTGCCCAGGCTGCCCTCTGACGCCAGGAAAACCTTGAGGACCAACATTCCCAGGATAACCCTTTGGACCTGGTTTTCCCAGAACAACTTCTCCTGGTGGGCCTGAAGAAGGAGAAGCACCGTGAGCTGCAGCACCTCTACTTTAACTGCTTCTGTGTAAAACTTCTTCTGCTTTTTCTCCATCCTACATGGTGGTTGATTTTCTGAGTATTGTTTCCTCATTTTGGTGGAAAAATGGTGGAAAACCTCTTCTGAATCCCAGTAACTAGAGAGCTGATTTTTGATCTCAAGGGTGCCCAGCTTGGCTAAAAATGGAGCCTGGCTGTGAGAATCCAAAGTCCACTTATGTGTCAATGCTGAAAATCACCTTAACGCCAAGACCAATCTCAAAGTCATTGGGTTTTGTGTATTGACACATAAACCTGTTTTCAGCTAGAAAAAATTAAATACAGAAGATTGCATTTGATCACACTCCCTTGGTAGTGCCTGGCTTGATACCAGTGGCAAATCTCTCACTGATTCCAAGGAACAGGGATCAGGATGAAGGAGAACACCAAATCCTAGCAGATTACTCAAAACCCCTTTCACAAGCTGCATTTTCAGAGTTTCTCTTCCCTGAGCATCTGGTCTTGTATACAAAAAGGCAGCAGAACTGAAACTCTCTGGATGTGTCTCAGATCTTTAAAATACATCATTCTCTGGGAATGAGTACCAGAGCAAAGAGCTGCCTAGCGCAGTCCTGCATCTCAGCAGACAAGAACCAACCAGGATGGTGCCAGTAGTGTTGGGGTGGGAAGGTCAGTCTGCCTCACCATAGTGGCCCTATGGCTGAATGATGCTTTGAATCTGACTGCTGGTGAGCGCCGGATGGTCCCAATGGATCAATACAAAGATGCTGTATTCACTCTACCTGTTCTACCTCTGGGTCCTTGAATCCCTTCCTCACTGGCTCCAGACGTCCCTTTTTCTCCTTTGGGCCCTGGGGCACCTAAACACAGACGAAAGGTAAGTGCCTTTTCACCATATTCTGCATTTCAATTAACACTCCTGCAGTCTTCCCACCAGGCTCTTTTATGCTGAAGTGGAGTCCACAGCCCTTGGCAACACAGAGAAATATCCATTTCCTTTAATTTCCTTAGGGCATCTGTATGGGCATCCACTCTCTCTTCCAGAGGGGCTGTTTGCCTGTGACCAACAGCCTCCAGCTAGCACTGATTTGCAGCCTGATACGGGTGAGAATGGAGCTTTGGCACAGAGAGATGCATAGCACTGGTGTTCGAGTACTAGCCTGAGTATGAGAACCACTGCTATGCACTTCACATGCGTCAGACAAATCACAAAGCTGAACTGCCCCTTCCACCAGGCACTGGTAAATCAGGACTCCTGTTTTTGCATGAAATTGCTGCTGAAACCAGCACATCTCAGGGAAAAGGGTGCATTTTGACAAAATACTGCTTTTCTTATTTTAAGATGGAAATATTTAGACCAGCCATGTCCTTAGGATTGTTTTTCAGTGAAATCTGTCACCCATCTCCTTGCTCAACAGGCTGGAAACATCTGCAGGTTCTAACTTCCCTTTGCTCTTAAGTGGTGCTTTGGTAAGTTCTGCAGATACTAGATAAGACTGAATAGTGACAAAGCAAGGAGTTAAATAGAAGGCCTGTAGTTACTCGAGGTGTCAGGATGCTGTTGAAACCAATGTTTTTCATTTTATTCTGACAATTACATGAGCTGCTGACAAATGTTATCTGCAAATCCAAGCAAAACGTATTCCCACCATTCACTCATTCATGTGCAATAAGTGATGCCACTTCCTGAGACTGCATTCATCTATTTCTTTAGTCATGTGTGAAGCTTTTGTTGTTGGAACTACTGCTCCAGAAACTTACTTCCACTTTCAATATCACTTCAGTTGCCTTATGCCTTCCTTCAGTGATTTCTAAGACTCATTGTTTCTGCCCAGGGGTGATCCTTTAAGTAGGGTTTCTCTAACCCTCCTGCCCTCTCAATTGAAACTCTCCATCCCCCCAAACCTACACATGGAAGCAACCTGGGCTTTGTCAAAGCAAAGCTTGCAGAAAGACCGGGCCTTGTCTATCTTCTCCCTACTCTTTGACCTATCTAACTTGGGGCTCTCTTCCTATAAGAGAGAAGTCCAAAAGGAAAATGCCAAAGAGATGAGATAACATCATGGATTGTCTTTACACTAATGTCTGAGGTACTAAAATATTAGTACTGAAGATATAGCCAAAACTGCTTACAAATATCCATACCTCTTTCTCCAGGATACCCATCTTTTCCTGGTTGTCCAGGGATGCCATTTTCTCCTCTTTCTCCATTACTCCCAGGAGGACCTGGAGGACCTGGTGGTCCTGGCTCTCCTGGCTTTAACCTTTCTTCCCAAATAGGAACAGGCTTCCTTGCATGTTCATGAATGAACGAGTCAAATTTTAACACATGAGCTGAGAAGGCAAGGCAGACAATGAATGTTTCCTTGCTTGGGAGATTCCAAAAAGAGATAGAAAGGTTGTCAAGGACTGTTGTCTAAAAAGGTACTTTAAAATTAACAGCTAGTGCTAAAAAGCTGTCAGTCTAAACTGAGGAAGCCAGAAACTGAAGAGGAAGATGGGCAGCTGAGCCATGACTTTGCTGCCCGAACTTGGGCAAACTACTGCTTCTTGTGCATCACAGCACAGGAGCTTTACCAGAAACACCTCAAGAGGAATCAGCACACAAATCACCAGAAGAATAACTTCCTTCAAATGAGTTTTAAGTTTTTCCATTCAAGAAATAAAGGAATCCTCACAAAGTGCCAAAGGGTTTTCCAAACAAGGTCTCTGTGTTAACACCACCTGACAAAACCAGCGTAGCATAGGGAGCCTGCGATGGGATGTTTGCTATGTGCGGTGCACAGGGTGGCACATGGATGGAGGAGCTCCCAAGGTCAATACACCTTCATGCTGTCTCCCATTTAACTTTGCTTACTGCTGGAGAGGTATGAACACATTCAGGAGCTGGGCTGGTTATACTCACTTTGGATCATGCGCTCACAAGCCTGACTCACGAGCTGGTAAATTGTGGCCAAGGACTGTGGTTCTCCCTAAAGCAAAACATTGGTTTTAATTAAAAAAGAAAAGGAAGCATTAATATCTTCAAACAAGGATGGGGATCACCAGGCACGGCTGCTTTCCGTCCATTCTTTCTCTCAGCTGGAGCTTCAGAGCTATTAATTACTGTGAAATGCAGCTTTATTTATTTAACATGAAGCTGGGAAAGCATAAAATTGAAACTGGGAAACGTCAATAATTGCCTTTCTCCTGCACATCAAACAGCCTGGGTTGACTCTCAATAACTACCGAAGCTACCAAACAAGGGGGAGGAGATTTCACTCTCATGTTTTATCAAAAGAAGATGCTAAGTCTATAACTCAATGATCTGTGATGTGGAAAACATATTATGATCAGATACTACAACATCCTATCTTTGTCTAAATCTTTTATGAATATTGATTCTTACTGTATTCTCGATAAATAAAGGGTTTAGAGAGCTTTAGTGATGTAGGGAAATGTGATAAAAATGCCAAAAGCTGCTTAAAAATAAAAACTATCTGCGACAATTCATCATTTACACACTGCGTGCTTCCAAAACCAGTTATGAAATACACAGCTCTGGCTGGATCACTGCGCGGATTACACAAGCTTAAAATGTAAGCTGAGCGCAGCACCCAAAGAGGGGAAAAAGGGAAGTTCCACTGCAAAATAAATGAAAGGGAAAGGAAAAGCTGGTGGGTGTGGAAGGAGAATATTGTGATAAATTCCAATGCTGAGGCATTCCTTGGAGGCAGAAGAACCTTACCCCTGCCTGAAGCCTAATTCGCATCAGTCAATCTCAGCAATGAGACTCAGACCCCTAGAAAGACACAAGACTTCTTTTTAACCAGAGGTCAGGATGAGAAACCTTCTTCCCACAATAAAATAACCTTCAAAGGCACTGTGGATCTCCTGAGCATAAAGACTCTGTGCTGGGGCACAGCAGAGGGTTACTGCACGAGTCCCCTCTTACGTGATGCAGAACAGCACAGTGAAGCCAAGTGGTTTTGTTTTTCCCTCTCAGCAAAGGATGAGTTTTCAATTGGCATTTCTTCTTCATGACTACAACCAATACTAAAGAGCTCCTGAGTGTTGCAGGGTTATTTCTATCCCAGCAGCACAGCCTGTGCAAGTGAATGAAAGGGCAACAGGCCACAGGTACATGAAGATGTTCAATGCTACAAAGGCTTGGTTTATATGCGTGAGCATAGCTTGCGAAACAGGTTAGCACATCCACTCATTTGAGAGCAGCATACAGAAGCAGTGATATCTAGAATGAGAATAACTCACTTTCTCTCCTCTTTCTCCTTTTGGACCAGGCAGCCCCTATGAGGAAAGAAAAAGGAATAAAATATCTAGGGAAAAGAAGAGCAGAAGAAAATAACATCAACCACAAAGTCAGTGGGATGCGGGCTGTATTAGTGGGACATGGAGCACAAAGTTTGTTCCCCACACTCTTTGTCTGTTCCTTGACCTCCTGACTGACTAGAAGAGCTTCAAGCTAAAGCAGCAGCTAGAGCAGTGGCAGAAAGCACCATCAACAGCGATGCAGAAATTCCTCAATATTACAGTCTTAGAACAGATTTCCCAACATAGGAGGTG
Organism: Forpus xanthops; assembly: GCA_032466535.1. Classification (NCBI taxonomy): domain Eukaryota; kingdom Metazoa; phylum Chordata; class Aves; order Psittaciformes; family Psittacidae; genus Forpus; species Forpus xanthops. The sequence goes on from JASSUY010029741.1 coordinate 60,729, forward strand.
GTTTTAATGTCTGAGAAGAAACAACTGACATATGGTAGACCAGCACTTGCCCCTATGAGCCCATCATTGGGTACTCCAGCTCAAGTCTGATTTCTTGCTTTATTTCTCTTACACCAGAAGTCTATTTGGATGCTGCATTTTATGTAGCTTTTGAATTTAAAGAGAGCAAACAGGGATGGGATTTGTTAAATGCTTTATCATGAGTTAAGCATCATGGCCTTTGCATTTCCAGATATCTCCTTAAGAAGGATGAGTGTGAATTAAAGCTACTCTTTAGTCTCTGAGGAAAAGCTGCTGGGGGAACAGTTTGCTTCCACCCAATTATTTCATGTCCTGGTCCTCTTTGAGACCTAAAAGCAAAAACTTACTGTCGGTCCAACATCACCCGGAGGTCCCTTCTCCCCACTGCTGCCTCGGGAGCCTGTCACTCCTTGGAAACCCTGCAGACATAAAAGTCTGGTTACTTCCTAGCTTTCTGCTTCTTCTGCCCAAGGCCGACAACTCCCTACAGCTCCATGGGCACCATCAGTTTGAGTTTAGAGGACTCTTAGCAAGGGTGTCGGAGCCTCGAGGTTTACATTGCTACCTTGTCCAGGCATGAGTCCAGTTTCAGGAGTACATTGTATATGACTCATATTCACTTCATTTCCTATTACTGCATCAGTTATGCTCAAGCCAGCAAAGCTGAGTTTTGCCAACAAACTCCAATGTGTTTTTTACACTACAGGCTTTATATTCTTCATTGTATATTCATATTTAGACATAGCCTAGAGGATAACCCTTTCCTTCAGTCTGCTAATACCGTACTGCTCCGTTCTTTATCCTTTAAGACCTATGTTTGCTTCTAATACTTTACAACAGTAACAGCAGCTTAGAAAGTGCCTCCTTTGGTCATCTCTTTGTGAAGTTTCTGTGCCCTTTGGGAGCCATAAAGGGAAGAAAAAAAGGGCCAAAACCAAGCAGTAGAAATACTTTCTTTTGCAATGTCCCAGCTCAGCATTTCAGCTCAGTAGAGATCAGCAACTCTTCTGATCACTGAGAATGAAAGAAGTTTTGAAGGTAGCCCCAGAGCAGCTTCAAGAGCCTGCTCTGAAAGCGGCAGTGCTGAGGTTCAACCCTGCCAGCCCCACATGTTCCCAGGATGAGCAAGTCAAAGGTATGAGCTAAATTCAACCTTAGCTCCCATAAATACCTGACTTAGAACAACCACTGTGGGGTTTAATGCAAAGGCAGTAGTGAGCAGTATCCATCTTACACTGTTCAGGCCTCCTTGAGAACTGGTAACTATCAGGTTCCCCCCCCCCATCATCTAAACCCAAATTTGGTTCCATTTCCTATATAAAGAGCTGCTGCTACCCAGAACTTGTCAGGTTTGTATTGCCTTCAAATTAGCAGATGGATGTAAATCCACAGATCTAAAGGTTCTGTTACCCTGGGCACAACAGAGACCTAGGAGCAGATACTGTGTGAGGGGAACCTTCCACACATGCCTGCATCCCCTGCTCCTGCTGATTTCAGTCTAACAAGCCCACATACCTTAAACTCAACCAACAGTTGAAAACGGAATCACCAGGAAAGCAAAAATAGCAAATCAAGGATCTCTTTTTTGGGCCAAAACTTCCCTGGAACTTGGAAGAAGGAGGTTCTTCTTGTTAAACTGATGGTGGCAGAGAAATGGAGCACCTGCCCAACATGCCAGGAATTCCTTGTGATACCTTGAGAAGAGGTTTTGCCCTGGATGGAAGCTTCTCATCAGAAACCACAGGCTCCTGCTGAAGAAGCGGTTTCAATACGCATCACTCACAGCAAGTACTCACCCTTGGTCCAGGAGGTCCTGGAAGCCCAGCTGTGCCTTCTAGTCCCCTCACCCCCTGCAAAGCCAAATGCATTTATAAATGAGAGGATTCAAAGGGACCTAGCAAGCACTGAAGTGGGTTTTCCATATGTTTCTTTTAACTTCTGCACTGAGTGCATTAGGTCTTTGCTTACAGCAGAATTAGGGGCACTCATGCATGATAACGGAGAGGTGAGGTGTTTTACCTTTGCACCTTGAAGACCATCCCTGCCTGGAGCTCCCTGCACACCAGGAATGCCCTGTAAATCAGAATTGCTGGGTAAAGGTGGCATCTGATTATCATGCCCTACTTCATCTTGTAACAGGGGACATAAGAAAAAAGATGGATGAAGAAACAGGTATCCATTAAACAGAGCAATAACCCTTATCCCACCTTTAATTCCATTCCATCTAGCTTCCAGGTTGGTTTATCTTTCTAACACCAATTGACTCAATTTCCCTTGGGAGAGTGATGGCAGTTCCCAACCAGAAAACAGTAGCAACTCTATGGCTTTTCAGTCTCGCTTAAAGTAGTTACTAGGAAAAATGGGGGAATCTTTGAAACAATTGGAAGGAATGGTGTCTACCTGCAGGCCAGGACTTCCAGTGTCTCCTTTCTCTCCTTTAATTCCTGGTGGTCCCTTGGATTAAACCAGAAGCACATAGTTAAGCACATTGCAGCATCCTTTAAGGCAAACAGCATCCTGCTGGTTCACATCCACATCCCAGCTTACTTCTGCTGTCTGTAGTGCTACAGAGTAATTTACAGCCCCAGCATGTGCATGGGGGTTCTGCCGCCCCAAACACACGCACGGTACACATTTCTCCTCTGCTTCTTGCCAAGCAACAATGAGCAATGCAAAGAAAAATGCCTGAATACTCCATTGGGCTGCTTTCATTGAAGACACGGTATGGAGTCTGGACAAAACAGTCTTTTGCCAGAATGACTTAGTACAGAGCCTTGTCAGCATGAAAACATCATCTCTCTCCAGTGCAGCTGCCCAGCTGTTAGCAAGTGTCGTGGTTTGAGGTGATGTGAATTCACAGCTCATGTTCAGGGGGCTTTGCTGAGACACCCATTGCTGAGACATGTTCTAACTGCAAAGAATGAGTGACAAAAAAAGCAGCAGCATACCACAGGACCCTGCACCGTGATTCCTTGGGAACCTGGAGAACCTTGCTGGCCACTAGGACCTTCTGGCCCAACTTGTCCAGGTGGACCTGGCTCACCCTAAATCCAAAGACATGAAATCAGACATAAGGAAAGAAAGCAATTAGTTCCTGTTCTCCACATGACCTGCATTGTGTGACTGGGTCAGCATGAACCATCTACAGGATTCAAGATGAAGTGAGGGTAGTGAGGGTATTTCTAATAGCCTCAGGTGCCTTTGCATTTTAGTGCATCTTTCAAGCTTGGAAGTGTTGAAGGCCAGGTTGGAAGGGGCTTGGAGCAAGCTGCTCTAGTGGAAGGTGTCCCTGCCCGTGGCAGGGTGCTGGAACTGGATGAGTTTTAAGGTCCCTTCCAACTCAAAACCATTCTGTGATTCATGGGATAGCACCACAAAGCTGCAGGCGGTGCTTTGCAAAGCACAATTCACCGAAGCAGCAGGTTGTTCCCATTATTCAAGGTGGCCAGAGAGCGAAGGGAAATGTTCCTTAACCCATGGCTGAGATCTGCATCCATTCTCATTCTCTCCCCAGTCTAGACATTCAGAGAGTCATTCCTTATGATCACTTCAGGGTTGCTCCTGAAAGCTTTGTGTGATTCTTGCTCTACTTTGCTTCTCACACTGCTCTGCCCAGAACAGTACCAATCTGCTTCGGAGGCAGCCAGAACAAGCACAGCACAAAGACTGACCATTTCCCAGCGAGGTTGCTTTCAGTGGACATTGCTGACTGCACACTTTGCATTAATTCAGTGCAATCAGGCTCATCACCTCAATTTCCGAAACCCAGCTGAGCATTTAATTAACAATAAGTTATTCCATCTCCCTCAATGCCTTGGTCCTTAAGGCTCTGTTTGGTGCACCGTCCCTTCAACACAGCCTGAAGCAAACAAAGCCAGAGGTAGCAGGACTCACCTTGGGTCCTGGTTCCCCCTGCTCGCCTTGTGGTCCTCTCCTCCCAGGGCTGCCCTGCCAGCAGGACACAAAGATGCTGTTAGGAATATCATAGTCTTTATTGTAGTGTAACCGGGAGCCATGGGGCTGATGTTGGTACACTTCACTGTGCACAATGAAAGATGTTCCCTGCCCCAGAAAGCTTGGAGAAATGAAGACAAGCAGAAAACAAATCAAGTCACTCAGCAGATCTGGAAGAGAGGAGGTGAAGCTCCTACTTGTTCAACTTCCTCCCTCTAATTCCCCCAGTGAATCCATGTTGCGACAGCATCATATATGAACATGGAAACACACTTGAGAAGAAGAGGTGTTCACATCTACAGACCTTTAGGACTATGTTGTTATCCCAAGAGAGCAGATACATGCTGAGACTGGGGAGACCTGGCTGAGCTCTGCATCTGCCTAACTGCAGGATGAAGAGAAGAAACCAATCCTCTGGCACTAAGTAACATGATGGGAACTTTAGACATCTTAACCTGAAAGCTGCTATTCTGGAAGCTAAAAACCAATGGATTTGAATGGAGAAACACAGGCAGGGAGCTTTGGGAAAGGTGTTTTCAGAAGCTCATTTCAGAAGTCAATTGGACCTTGTCAAAACCACTCCTTAAAGACAGTGATAAACACAGGGTGGGACATAGTGTTGCTAACTGGAGTTGTAGATATAGCTTTTGTAACTGCAGGAAGTTACCAAGGGTTTAGTGGTATGAGGATATGTGTCAAAACTGCATTTTCTCTAATGCTTCAAGAGCCCTGCTCTGTGGAGCTGTTTAAACCACAGGGCAATGCAAGCTGGTCATTGTGCACATAGGATGTGGAAGTAAAGTGTGCTGGTGGAATGTGCTGTTAATTAAACCTCCACCAGAATGAGCACTTAATTACTTTGCAGTGAGGCTGCTGCTCCTTGCAAAGCGTGACACTGAATTCACTTAAACCACAGCAAAACAAGAGGTGATCTGAAACCATTTGACTGGAGGAAGGAGGCTGATATGTATTTAATGGCTGTTTTACTGGTGAAAAGCAGCTGCACTGGCCAGACGGGCTGCTCTGGTGGTCAGGGTTCATCTGCCTTGTGCAAGACAAATGTGTCAAACCTGCTTTGGGAACAGACAAGATGGTAAAGTCTCCTCTCTCTCTTTACACTGCCCACCCACAATGACACTTACAAGGCTCTCACCTAACACAGAAACTAAATAGGAAGGTTTTATGGTGATTTCTGTTGGGTTTACAAGGAGTTTTGGAGCCTCCAATGTGTGAAATCTCTGCAGGCGCTGAGGGTGATCCATCCTCTCCTAAGAGGATTAATGTGGCACCTGGAGCCGCTCAGCCTGCTCCCAGCTGTGTTGCCAACTAGCCATGTCCCCACTTCAGCATCATCTGAAATGTGAACGGCACCTCTCAGCCTTGCTCTGGTAGGAGCAGGACATCCCTGAGATCATCAGATCAGAGGAAAGGCCTCAAGTTACACCATGAGAGGTTTAGGAAATAAGGGATATTGGAAAAAAACCTTCCATTGAAGGGTTGTCCCACAGTAGAAGAGGCTGCCCAGTGCAGCGGTGGAATCACCATCCCTGGGGTATTTAAAGATGTGTAGATGTGGCACCTGACAACATGGTTTAGTGATGGCCTTGGCAGTGCTGCGTTAATGGTCAGACTCAATGATCTTAAAGATCTTTTCCAACCTAAATGATTCCATGATTCTATAACCTCTTGGAGCCCCAGGAATATCATACTCATGTCTGGAATGCCTGTACAACAAGAACTCAAACCAACATGTGCATGAAAGGGTGAACTTACAGGAGGCCCTGGAGGTCCTGGTAAGCCTGGGCGGCCAGAAGAACAAGAGCAGGCAGGAGCTAAGGAAGGGCAGGTCTCGTCATCCCTCTGAAACAAAAGCAAGCCAAAGTAGCATGAGCAACTCATAGCAAGGGCAGGGTGGATTGACACAGGTAACATCTGCAGTGCTTCAGAATTCAGACTTTCAGTTGGAGGAAAGCAGAAGTCTTCTCTCCTCCACTGAGAGGTTTTTGTGAGTAATGGAGTGATTTATCTTTCTGTCAAAGAAGAAGTTCAGACCAAGAAATATAAACCAACCCTGAGTGAAATTCGGCATATACTGGGAGATGCTTTTCTCCTTACTGAACATTTATCCTCCCTGCAAAGCAACTGCCTATACTGAGGAGAAACTCAAAAGGACGAGCAGGGGGATGTTGTGACTCAGGGCTGAGGTGGCAGCAGGGCCATAGGACTGTCAGGGCTGCTGTCACAGGTGAGGTCACTGCATCAGGGTTTGGAGTTCTATTCCCTTTTGAAGTAAACACAGTTCTGTTCTCTTAAAGAAGCACTCAGATGTTATTCCCAAAAGAAAAGGAGATAACTGTTTTCCTTCTTGAGTCTATTTGCAGTGTCACTTGAGTGCCATGGACTCGTTCCATCATCCTCCATGTCAATTAGCAGAGGGGGTCCCTCTTGTCTTACCAGCGCAGGGAGATCACAGCATCTGTCTTCCTCTGCCCCTGTGCTGCTGCACGTGATCTGCAAAGACTGCAGCTGGAACTGTGGGGAAAAGAGTTTGACAGGAAGCAGCATTGGCACAGATGGTCCATCACCAAACCTCGTGGCATTCAAGTGCTAAAAATAACCTTCAGGGATAACTCGACAGGACTCTTCCATGCAATCCCAACTATAACTGTGCCCCACAAAAGCCAAAGCATCAAAGCACCCCCAGCCACCGAGTGGTTTACAAGCTTTCAGGTCTTTGTGCCTTGCTAAGCAAGTCAACAGGACAGGCAGCTCCAGGCCAGCAGAATCCAAGCTTCCAATTTACTCACACTCCTGCAGTAGCAGGCAGGTTCTCACGTAATTGGGCTTCAGCATCACCAAAGTGTGAAATCAAGCTTTGCTTTGCTCCCCTTAGGGACACGGAGGTAAGATTCAATGCAGCAGCAGCAGTTCCCAGGACAAACGTGACCCCAACCTATCTTTCTCACCCCAACCCTCACAACTGCCACATCTTCCTGTTCTGATTGACAAAGGACCAGATGCTGCACGAAGCCAAACCAAAATAATGAGGCAGAGATAGATCCTTCTGCTTCCCTTGACACCATTTCTCATAGTTCCTTTTTAATTCCACTCTATGCGTTTAACAACGAGCAGCCCAGGGAGTGTGACATGCAGCGCACGGATCCAGATAAGCCCATAAATCAAGCAGCACTTAAAGATAAATTAAATCAGGCTCTGTGATAGCCACTAATGAGACACTGCCTTCTCAAGGGCAGCAGAGCTGGGGAAGATGTGAAACTTCACTGGGCTTGAAAGGCAATGGGAGTAGGGACAGCACAAAGATCATTACTTAGCTAGATCTGCCTACTAAGCTGTTAGCAGGGAGAGTTGGGAGGGACAAGGAAAGCACAGACTTGTTGGCCACAGGCTGGCGATCAAATTGCCATAGGATTTATCTAGGAAATAAGTAAATAGTGCTCGGGTACCATTGTCCCCTGCTTTATTATGCCACTGACCCCATACCTCACAGGCAATTCCTGTGTCCACTTATTTCCCCAGGATATCCCAGCTTCTCTCCTTGCAGCTGGGGAGGTATTTGGGACAAACTGGTTTTTACTGCACTGCTCCGAGGCAAGGGAAGCTGTAAATAACTGATGTGCTGTTTTCCTCTGGACTTTGGAGCCAAAAGCAAAGCCAGGGAGTAAAAGCTTCACATCAGTCATGAAGGATTTCCTACAGTCCCATTAGCACATTGTGAGGGATGAAATTGCCCTTTATTCTACACATATTTAACACTCTTCTTTTGGAGAGTAAATCAGGCAACAGCCTACCAGGTGATCCTATACAGGGGTATGCTCCTGCCCTTAGGACAGTGCACTGGGCTGTCACAAGGCATGACTCTGACTTCGTGCTTTCCCCTATCACACTGTAATGCAGTCCCTGCTGTGTGATGCAGCAGGGACATACCTGCAGGCTGGCACTGATCCTTTGAGCTGTTTTTCAAGTAGCAGCTGACAAAAAGCCTCTGGCATTATTTTCCTATCATTTACATGCAGATAAGCAAACCCAAACACACTGGAGACTGAGGCACATCCAGCCCTGCTGCCTTTCCCAACAGCACGCACTGGAGGCTGACATGCACAACCTTCCCTTGAAGAAGCAATTCCCAAACCCTCCTGTCTGCTTCAGCATCCTAGTGCAGGATCTGCGCTTCCTCCATCCCCAGAGGATGCAGACAGCTGAAGGCACCTCTGGGGACACACTCGTGCTGCTGTCTGCAATCACAGCTCTCACACAGAGGTGGGAGGCGAAGGGGGAGATGCATGAGCTTGGGAAAGCTCATTAAAATCAGAGATCAGCAGGATCAGGACACAGCTGTGCGTCACAGCAGTGTTTGGAGGCATTCAGAGTCAGAATGATTCGAGGTGGCACTCCTTCCCATCTGCCCACCTTAGCTCCAAGCTCCATATCTAAGCCCTCCCCATCTCAAACACCACTGGGGACTCACTGGTGAGGATCCACTCCTGGGTCCCCTGGTCCTGGTCACTTTTCCCAGCATGATGAAGCCAGCAGTGGAGATGCTGCCCACGGTGTTGATGGGTTTCTCAGCTATTTTCTTGCAGTCCAGGTAGAGCTTGATCTTGAAGTGGCTCACGGCCACATGTACCTGGGTGGTGGGTGGAAAGAGAAGGGTTAGAGCTTCATGAGGAGATGAGGGAGTCTTTTACAGACAGTAATGACTCCTGCCCATTTCCCAGCCTGCTGCTGGTACTGGTGGTGTGGTTTTAATGAGCAGACGGATCAAGGGGGCTCAGGAATAAGTTTCGATATGTGGCACATCTGCTGTGCAGCACTGCACTTTTCCCTGGCATTCCCCTCATTTCTCCTTAGTAAATGCCTTTCTGGAGCTGTAGTATTAAATAATTCAGTTTTCAGAACCAGCTGAATAATGGAACTGTCTGCAGATACTGAGAGAAAGTGCTTGTTGCTTATTTAGGTGGAATACCTTTGCTCTGAGGATACAGATGGCCAAAAAAAACCACTGTTATAGGTGACAATGTGGTTTTAACTCAATATTATATTCTTTCTTTTCCTTCCTTCCGTTCACCAAAATCCCAAATTCTAAAACAAGAATTACTTTCCAAATTTTCCTTATTATTAAGACCTAAGTTTTGGAGTTTCTGCAGGGGAAGGGAAGAAACCAAGGTGTGGAAATCATATTTTGAATATGGGATGAACCTTATTCTTTACAATAATAAACTTGAGCATATCAAATAGGGCTGCTGGTTCCCCAGCAATCTGGATGCAAAGCATCTCTATATAATCATTCCTCACTGTGAAGTATTCACATAGATGGCATAAAAGTCCCAGCCTGGAGTGAGATCATGAGCCCCATTCCTCCCTCTCTTGGTAAGGACCTTATGAAAGCTCCCATAGAATATCTTCTTCACTTCCTGCTGGTCAAAGGAGACCTCCTGTAGATCAGCTTTGTAGTCATGGTTGAAATAGGTCAAGGATTTCTTACTGGCTACAGGGAAAAGAGGACAAATAACAGCTTAGAATTAAAAGCACAAACAAGAGTAAATAAATGGGTTTAAACACAGTGAAAGACTTCATATGTTATAATGAAGTACTTCTATACTGTAGAAAAGAAAAGGAATACGGAAAAATAATGTGTTGCAGGTAAAATAAAAATGAAAACATGTCTTTTAATTGCAGTAGGCAGTACTTGAAATGCAAGGCTGGCAGCAACAATAAAGCTTCCCCAAAAGCCATTAGAAGTTTCCAAGTGAATGCATGCGAATACCTGAATTAAACGCATTCAATAAGAAACCTTACGGTCAAGGTTAACACCAAGGAGAGGCTGGAAGTCCTCATCTGTTATTTGCCACACAGCAAAAGGCTCCTTGGGGGTCTCAGGCAGGAGACGCAGGAGGAAGCTGATGGTGTGCTCGGTTGGGACAGCAAAGAGGTGGATGTCACTGGAATGAGACAAGGCAAGCGAGCATCAGTAGCTTACAGCAGCAAATGCCAACAGGCAGCATCCTACAGAGAGGCTCAACCATCGTGTGTCTTGGGTAGGGTGGCCTGGAAAAGCTTCACCCCTTGGAGATGAGCATGGTAATGCCAGGAGAGAGCCTGGTCCTGCTTTTGGCATTCCCCTGGGGCTCAAGGACCTTCCTCTCTTGCTGGGAGGGATACCCAGGTGGAGCAGTCAGTGTCGATCTATCACTGCCAGAGGTGCCTTGGGGTACGCCAAGACACAGTGAGTGCATTCTTTATGCTTTGTAGAACAGAGCCCAGGGGTAGCATACAAAACACCCCTGACAGGCTCCAAAACACTCCTCCAGGTCTCCCTCTTCAAGAAGGAGGAATAATCATCATATGTCATGTGGTAAACTCTTTAAACCTTGGCAGAAATCAGTGTAAGTGCCCTTCAGGGGTAAGCACAGAGCTCGCAGAAAGCACCCTCTGGTTCCCCACATTCCTACTGCAGAACTTGGGCTCAGTGCTGGAGCTCAGGACCATGCAGTGATGCTCATCAGCAGCTACTAGCACGACCCAGCTCCCTCCACAGCCACTGCCAAACCTGCCAGATCACACTGGGCAGGAGCAGCAGTGAGAGGATGCAAGGCAATGAAGAAGGTCAAATTGGTTATGCCTGAAATACATCTGTAATCTGAAGCAGGAGTCATTTGCATGGGCATATACACAACTCATCAAGCATCTTTTCCAGGCTGATTCATAAGTAATGCCAGGTTCTTCTTTGTCTCCCTGTTTGTGAAGAAGTTATGTCCTTGGAAAGGCAGATGTACCAGCTAAACTAAAGGATTTGCCCATGATTTTCCAAGCTTTTACACCAAATTGGTCTCTGAATCTCCCTGTTTATTCTAAGGAGCTTTGCTTCTTTAACTAAGATTAAACCAAGCCAGTGCCCTCAGTAATTAGGTTTTAACCAAAGTAGCCCTGAATTTCAGGAGTCACATCACTCCTGATTTATAACCATAAAAATGAATGAGGTCATGGGACTCTGCAGAGAGGCTTCATACCCAACCAAACGGGATCAAATCACAAACCAGAGCAAGTGGTTATTGCCTCTCATCAATACAGACTCTGCTCCCACCTGGTCCTCTGAGTGAGCTGAGTGTCTCTGAACAGGGTGAAGGTACGGGAGCCGCTGAATATGAATGGCTCCATAGCTACGCCTTTAACGGAGGCGTATTCCTTCTCTACTAAGCCAAAAGCTTCCATCATATCAAATCCTGGAAGGAAAACAGAAAAATAAGTGATTAGTAATTGACGAGCAGGTAAAATTAGCCTTTAGCTAGCATTGGCAAGAGGAGAAAACACCATAGCACATGACAGCAGCCAGGCTGAGCACAGAAACCTGGAGTGCACTCCACAAGTGGCAGCCAAGGGAAATAGTTTGTGCCTGTGCCCTCTGTATGTATTTGCGGTAATCTCCCCCTCTGGGAGGAAAGATGAAGACTTTCACACTGTGTGTGCAATGAGAAAGACGTTACTCCAGCTATTTCTCCTTTTCAACTAGATGCAACACTATCATCTTCAAAAGACACGGATCCAGTCCAGCAATCACTAGCAGGGAGAATTATTTTGCTCTGAAATGCCTTCAGTGTAAGAGTCAGAATAAATAAGAAAGAGCTTCAATACATGAATGTTTTAATTTCTCTCTGTTTTCACAGGACACCCAGGGGTGACCTGCCTCATGTGGTCCACAGACAGGCTCTCACCTGATATCTCTGACATCCCTCCCTGGCTCATGCAGCTTCATCTCACTCTGCAGCTCATCATTTAAACCTTGGAGTCATTTTCTCATTTCAGTTTCTTGCTCAGCAAGACAAGATCTTGCAATTGGATTCTTTCTCTTTTCCTGGTTTATCTGAGCTTGCAGCAGGATGGGATGAAGGAGATGATAACTCATTCTTTACCAAATAGAAAAGCTACAACTTCATTTCAATGTGGTGCTTTTGGTCTGGATTCCATCACCCCTTCAGTGCTCTGCAGTTTCTTGGCTTGAGGGTTTATTCACCTGGGGGTTGGTCCAGGGTGCTTTTCCAACAGTACTAGGGAGTCTGCCAAAAGAAATGACCTACTTAAGAGCCATTTATTCTCTGATATGGATCTTCTGGCACTGGACCTTCCTTTAAGACATGCAGGAAGTATTGCAGAGACTGAACACAAGGCTTAAATCCCAATAAAAAGCATATTGTAGTATAATTGTATTGTTACAGTACTGTGAATCTGCTACGTAATGGTGCCAGTGAGCTGCCGAGGAAATGGGCTGTTCCTGCCACCTCTGCCAAGGAGGAGGAGGAGAGGTCAACCTCCATTGTGGCAGGAGAAATAGGAACTTGCTATCTCAACAGAGCCCATGCAGCCTGGCTACGGACAGCTCTTTGGGTATCTAAACCTCCTGAAGAGGATGCAGAGGGGATGTTGGTGAGAGTTTTTCTTAAGGAGCCTTTGTGAGTTAGTTAGGAATTGAAATCCTCTTCAAATTCAACTGCTGTTTGGAGCTTTGCTTCTTTAAGCCACTGAAAACCCTGGCATTAAGTTCTAACTAGCTGAGAGCACGTGCTGGTGGCACAGCAGGGGCATACCAATTCAGTTAGTGCATGATGTTGCTCTGCATGGTAAAGGACATGTTCTTATTTCACTTCCCAACCTTTTTTCCTTAGGAAATTCCCTCCCGTTTCCCCCCCTGCTCAGCTCCTGCATGTTTCTCAGAAGCAAAGACCAGGTTGTGTTTTCATATTCACAGCCCAGCACCACTGAGGCTTGATGAGCTACTGTACCTCTTATAGAGCCTTTGGTAGAGCTGATGGTGGGGCAGGCTGTGAGGAGGAAATAAAAGGGGAAAACTGTTAGGGAAATAGAGACAGTGAGGGATTATGGAAGCAAAATGAATGTAGTTCCTCTAGGTAGAGAAATGGAAAAACACAGCCAAACTTAGAGCATTCTACAGCTTAATTCAGAGCTTTAACCTTGTTTTGGGGAGGGAGAGACAATTTATGTGTATGCAGACAAAAAGGCTGCTTCATGGCTTGCCCATCACAAAACCAGAAGTCTTTCATCATCAAACATCCTCATGGTGGCTTTTGACTGACTCACCTGGCACCTTACCATACAAAACACAGGGGAGCATCATGTTCTGCAAGTTCCTCTTTAAAAGCAGACATCAAAGCACTAAATTATTATATTTAGTAGTCATTTTACTGCAATGTCCACCTCAGCGGTGGTGTAAAATAAAGGAAGGTTTCTGCAGCTCCAAATGTGGTACCTGAAACTCAAAATACACACAGCAAAACTGTCTATCTTAACCTGAGAGTTCTCCTTTGAGCTCTTCAGGGAAACACAAAGAGTTTGGGTAAAGGTTTGCAGTCCGGTGGTCAGAAATTCCCATGATGGATTCTCTAAGATCCCACAGGACAGAAAGCAAAGCCAGAGAAGAACAGCCTGCGATGTGAAGCTGGAACACGAGGCACTGTGGTTATGAGCACTCTCCATTTATAAAGCTCAGGTGAAGGGGTGCTTTAGAAAGCAGTGCACGAATGCTGCTTTCAATTATCTGCTAAGAAGTAAATCCCAGGCTGTGGATGCCAGATGGAGCTGGGACAAAGGGAATGCTTGACGCAAAAGGAGAAACGTCCCTGAAAATCAAGGACACTTGACAAGATGGGCTACTTCATAAAAGATTTTCTAGCTCATCAGGATAATAGAGTCTTACAGATCATTATACCGAGGCTTCATTATAGCCTTGCTATTGCTATTCTTCAATCACTGTCATTTCATACCTCCTCAGAAAAGCAGAGCTTCCTATTGTCCACACCTAACTTCTGTAAAATAAGTAAAACATTAAAGGGGGTGACTTACCCTCCCCAAGACACCTGAGATTGCCAAGTCCATAGGAGTTTCAATGCTGTTCTTCATTATCAAGGCATGCATCAAAGAAAGGGCATCCAAACCCATGACTTTGATGGCTATGGGGCTGCTGAAGCCAGGAATTAAACCACAAAGACTTACAGGTTGCTATGACCTCTGTTATCCAACCTGATGAATAGTTTCATACATACATATATACCATGACTCCTTTAGAATTTGGTATAAAACTATTGAAGGGAATCGGTAGAAAGCATTTAAGAAATCAGTTATTGAAACTTAAGCCTCACAATCATCACTTTGATCTTGACCAGCCCCTGGTTGTGGAGCAGTGTCCTGCATAGAATCATAGAATAGTCAGGGTTGGAAAGGACCTTAAGATCATGTAGTTCCAACCAACTTGCCATGGGCAGGGACACCTCCCACTAAACCATGCCACCCAAGGCTATGTCCAACCCGGCCTTGAACACTGCCAGCGATGGAGCATTCACAACTTCCAGGATAGTCTGACGTATCTACAAGTTACACGCTGCTCTTTCTCTTCCCCTTCCAGAAACAAACCGGCTTTCCAAAGGGGAAGTGTTGCTCTGAATTAAAGCATGAGAAAGAAAATAAATCCCCCCAATGCTATATAAGCAGGCTGTAAACTTGCCCATTTACCATGTATGGGACTTTGTTGCTTCAGTCTGATTTTCTCCTCCTGACCCCCACCCAGTATCCCTCTTGCTGACATCTGGAAATTCCCACCTCCTTCCCAGGCTGGAGGTATATGGATTGCTCACAGCTCTTTGATTTGGCCATGTTCAGCTTAGAGGAAGAGTATCAGAGTCAGGGTAAGGATCCCTGACACTGGCACTTTGCACTGCTGCTTTGAAGGTCTTTTCCTGGCCTGTCCTGCCTGAGAATCATGCTGCCTTGTTCCCATCGCTTTTCCCCCCAAGTCCCAGCCAAATGCAATTATTAAGTGTACAATAAACATCCATGGGTTGGAGCTGGATGATCTTTGAGGTCCCTTCCAGCCCAAACCACTCTATGAGTCTGTGATGATTCCCACCTGCAGCCTCAGAGCATTTCTTTCAATAATGTGGTTACATATGAGGCCTCACTGCCCATCTAACAGTTTCCCAGCACTGTTACATCTTGTCTCCACATCTCCAACAAAAAGAGATACTTTATAAAACACGCAAAATTAATATCTCTTCTATTGCCTTTTCAGCTACCGCAGCCAAACAGCTATATCCAATTCTACACGGTGGCTCATCATCCTTATGGGAGGGTTGTTTTCTTCTTCAGAGTTCACAGAACTTTTCCACTATGATTTCTGCAATAAGCCACTTGAAAACTTTGTCTGATACATTCTTTATTGGGTATAAAAAGTTTTCCCATCCAATCTGCCTCATTCTTCCCTATAGGCATCCCTCAGTAAGGTTTAAGGTTTTTTTCCATTATGCAGGGAAGGCCAGCGCTGCTGTAATGTCCTTATTCTAATATTTACTTCTTAACTACTTTTTGTAACCTTGTTAATTCAACATTCCTCACTAATCCATTTTGTACTTTGCTTTAAATCAGCTATGAGAACATATGCTCATTAAATTTAATAAGGGACATTACGGGGACCTTTCCTAAACCGGGTCATTATTCCCTTTGCTCCATTTTGGTGAAGCTGTGCAGACATCCTCTAAGAATGCTATCAGAAGTGAGGCTGATTTTAAGGAGTTGTGTGGTTTCTGACTGTCCTTGGTCAGTCCCCAAAGGCATCTGTCAGGAGGTGACATACCCACTGCTGCCTGCTCTGCAGAGCCCACAATGTGATTTGCTACTGAAAACAGCACAAAACCAAAGCAAGACTATAGGATATGATTTACCCTCTGTCTTAGATGGAATGAATCCTCGTATTGAAGGGAATTTAGACAACACAGGAGCTGAAAGAGAAAGCAATGCATGCGTAAGCTTGTAACTCAGGACTGCGATGCCTGGCTCAGGACCAGGATGTTACCATCCCTTCTCAGTCATCCTGGAACTGCTACTAATGCACAAGAGTACAGAAAACAGGGTAGGATTTTCCCTTTCCAAAGTTAGTCATCTACCCTGCTGAGCAAAACCGCAGCCTTGGCCACAGCCCAGTGCAAGCAAGACACTGCTGCCCCAATAGAGATTGCCTCAATACCAATAGATGGAAGGTTATGAGGAACATGCCCATTCTGATTGACGCACTTACCTGTCCGTCCCGTTGTGGATGTGATCTCACTCTCTCCTGTGTAGTGGATGGCAGAAATGGTCACCCTGTAGGCTCGATCAGGCAGCAGCGGCTGCAGGGTCACGCTGCTGCTTTTGCCAGAAGCCATGATCTACAATGGGGTGAAAAAAGAACCCAATATTTGGGCAGGCTTCCCCTTGTAGCTCTTACTCACAGCCCAGAGTTACATGGAGGGGTTCTTGTAGGGAGTCCTGGAAGCCTGGCTAAGCATTGCCATTGGACTAGCCGTGTCCAGGGAAAGAACGTTTCCCTATATAAAGACCCCAATATTCCTCATGCAAATGCAGCAGAAGCGCCTTCTAACATAGTAATCAGCCTGAGTAGAAAATCAGTGTTTGAAAAGGTTAATGCTTATCCTCCCTAAGTAGAGGGGCAGTAGGTTTATCCTCTACTCCCCTGCCTCCAAGTATCACCCTTCCTAGTTCAGGGAGGAAGGAAAGCTGCGTTATTAGCAGTTTTGATGGACACAGGTATCTTAAGCACAAGGCATTCTGGAGGTCCTCTTCACAAAGCAACACATCAGCAATTCAAGGGAAGAGATTCAGCTCCGTGGTCCTGCCAACCATCCTTAAGGTAAAGCCTATTGGAGTGAACAGAGTCCCCCTGGCATGAAATTGTCCCCATGTCCCTCTGGGTCCAGTGCCTGTCATGTACAAAGGAGCTGGAGACTCACTGTTTGCTGAGCACCAGCATCAGCCACAGGGTGGTAGGTGATTTTGTAGTGCTGTATGCGGCCATCGGGGGGGGTCCAGTGGACCTGGAGGCTGGTGGGGGTCTCAGAGTCAATGAAGAGGTTGGTGGGTGGGCTCTGGGAATCTGCAATGGGGATTAAAGGCAAACGGCATTAAAGGCAAGTATTAACACCTATAAATGGGAGCAGCAACACTTGCTTCCAAGCCTGTTTCTGAACACTTCAGTGCTCTGCTGGGCAGTTAAGTCATGCTCAGGGCAGAAGCTGTCACCCTGGGGACCAGGCAAGGGAGAACAGATTCTAGAGGGATGCGCTTTGCCCAAGTACAGCACAGTACAACTCAAGCATTCAGCAATTCAAAGCCTAAGAGTCCTGGAAGTATGGCAAAAAGACCCTTTTCTTTCCCTTTCCTTTCCCTTTCCTTTCCCTTTCTTTTTGCTTTCTTTTACCTTTACCTTTTTCTTCCTTTTTTCCTTTAACAGACAAAACGAGCAGATACCCTTCATAAAGACCCAGTCTGCAACCAAATTTCATCAGGGACCTGGAGACACACTGAACAGCTTTATTGCCCATTCAACACGGATCACACAACAAAGTTAGCCCATCATAATTTCTCCTGTTTTCCATATTTTCCTTTCTGGTTTACCATTATGCTAAAGAAGCCCCAGAGCAGCCAGCATACAGCAGTTTGCTCATCCCATAGCCTTGAGGAGGGCATCCAGAGCAATTTTAATTAACACAAAAGTCTTAGAAGGGGAGAAAGAATAATTTTACTCAGAAGAGATTAAAAATGATGGATGAGCCCAAGAGACAGTCAAGGGCAAACACCCAGGCAGTTCTACCTGTAAGGCTCTTCTGCCCACCCAGCAAAGTGTAGGGTGACCTGCGAGCACAGGTTGAATGAAGATCATTTGCATCTTCATTGATCTTCTTCCCTTTTCTGTATAAAATGAGCTTCTTTTTCCTGCGGTTAAGGACTGCTAGCAGCTGAATCAGGCTGGGGGTGATGCTGGGCATCACCACAAGGTAAAGTGGAGAGGAAAACAAGTTGGGGAGGTCAGATCACTACAATGGTACTGTTATTAGCGCTGTGCTACATGTCTGCATCTCTGCTGGCTGCACTGGCTGTTTCCTTCAGCTGAGGTAAGGGAGGACTCTAAGTGAAATTCAAAGGGAAAGTTAGGGAAAGTCTTCTGAGATGAGTTTATTCTGGAAAGCCCCCAGGCCTGGCAGGAGTTGATGGCATGGATCTGACAGCTGTGGAAAGGTCACCTCCTGAAGCTGCCCAGGAGGATAGAAGCATCTCCGACACAGAGGACACCATCTGTGTCTTCTATTACCTCTTGAGCCTTCCATAGGAGGAATCCTGCTTGCTGTTGGTCTAACCAGCATCACAGGCACATTTCCAAATAAGAGTAAAACCCTGGAGTCCACTCTGTCAAAATACTCATCTGCAGTGGTTACATAGGGCATGTTTTCCCCTTGCTGCCATGGGTCAAAGCTTCTTTCCCACATTTCAATCCCTTTTATTTGTAATGTGCACTCTGCTAGGAAGAGCTCATTGAGGACTTGGATAAAACTGAAGACGTTTATCAGCCCCATGCTGGAGCTGCTGCTGGCATAGATTAGCCAGAGGAATGGGGCATATAAACTCTTTGTAATCCACTTCAGTGCAAGATCACTCAGCGTGGTTCAGCACAGTTTCATCTGCAGTTCCCACCAACTTCTGCTTCGTTCTTCACACAGAAGGCAGTAGGTTTTGCCCCAAACAATAAAGGTTTGAAGCAGAGCCATATCCCAGTATTTCCCAGAGTCCTGCCTAGTGCCACATCTTCCCACACATCCCTTGCACAAGCCTTATTCAATTCACTGGCATCCACAAGTGTCCAAGATCAGCACTGCAGCCTGGAAACCGTCAGCCAACCCTTTTCCTGTGTCACTCCTCTCCGTGGGCACTTCTTACTTTAAACATTAAAACCAAAGAGTCACCATCAAAGACATTGATTGTAAATACAAATATTGGCCCTGGGGAGCGGCACTGGTTCTATTGGGTGCCCATAGAATCTCAGAATAACCACGGTTGGAAATCCTCAAACCTGATTTCTGTGAGCCCTTTGCTTTCTTCGTGCAGCAAGGCAAAGTCTGACATCCCCAAGGCATCCTTGTTCCTGAACAAGGACAGCAGCTGACAAGCAGAAGTCAAATTACTTTCCATGTCCCACCGGGGTGCCAACACAGACAAGGACTGGCTTGTCCAAATGTACCCGGAAGGGCATCACAGTGTGTCATTTGCAATGGGCTGAGGGAGCAACTCTGGCGTCTGTGATTCAAGGCTTGAAACAGCCATTCATTTTCCAAAGCCTCTAAACAGCTCTAACTGTCCCTTTATCATTATACACCTGTAGAATGCTGCTGCTTCTGTTTTTCACATCAGTATGCAGCTCCTAAGTCCTTGCTTGAGGTGGCCTGCTGTAAAGAAATGCTATTATTCCTCATCCCTGAAACCTGAGCTTCTCATCTCAAAATTGCCATTTATTCTGCACTTCATCAGCTCAGCACCATCCTAAATGAGTTTATTCTGCAAAGGAAGTTGAGAGCTGAGAGATGAAGGAGGAGAGGACTGCTGCTGTTGAATAAATTGTATTCCATTCACAGTGAATGTATTCCATTCAGTGCCAACAAAGCCATTATACAGGCAATATTAATTAAGGGGACCTCTGGGAGTGCCACTTTTTAACCTCACATCCTGCTTGTACAAAGCAAGATTTAGATAATGCTTCCAATGCAGTCTGCTGCAGGATTCTCTCTCATTTGGGTAAGTGCCCTCAGACGGAGCACAGCTCAGCAATGATGTAGCTGGAGAAATCCTCACCCTCCTTAAGAGACAATTCTTTACTAACAGGAAACATTCACCATGCAGCACAGTGACACGTTCAGCTTATCACCCTGCAGAAAGGCAATTCATTTGCATCAGTGCACTAGACAGAAAGACGGAGGGGAAAGCAAAGTATTCTACATGAAGTTCATCGCAAGGGTGCCAGATGCCTGCAAGAGGCATCATCCTGCTTGTGTCTGCCCAGCCTTTTGTCAGGATGAAGTCAGAACTAAGACAGAAGCCCTTTTCAGACGTTAGCTTTGGGTTTTCAGAGCTGATCAGAGCCGAGCTGCTGCTCTGTGATGAGTTCTGAGGCATCCCGTGCCTCATTTAGTACCCTTAGGCTGTGGATACCGAGCACTGGTCACTTACTGGTCCTGTGCTGCACAGAAACGGTGTCACTTTGAGCACCATCTTTGTAATAGGCCCAGATGGATATTTTATAGTCAGTGTTCTTCTGCAAGCCTGGCAGGACAGCAGTTGCCACATTTCCAGCAATGGAGAGCTGCAGCAGGGGAAGAAATGAGTCAGTTGAGCTCCCAGGCATCCCCAAACTAGTCCATGCCATCCAAATGTCTGCCTCACAGATTGCCCATAGGCACAAATGAGTTAGCACTGGGCTTCGGGGACAAAGTCTACTGTTGGGTGATGCACACATCAAAGCAAAGGCAAAATTCCAGTCCTAATTAATGCAGAGAAGATACCCATGCATTGCAACCAAGTTATATTCAGCAGCTGCTTCAGTGCTACAAGGCAGTGCTCTGACACACAGGGCAGTCAACCTGCCTGGAGCATGAAATCACTTTGCTCAGTTCCCATCTTTTGGGTAAGCTGAGGACAGAAGCCCCCAGTACACCCTTCTTCCAGCCCAGGTGTGAAGCACTGCATGAGAGACTTGTGTATTTCAATCACTATTTACACTTCTGTTTGCACTCATACTGAAAATAGGGGCTTGGGATGGAAGAAGTCACCTTGTCCATCCCTGCCCTCTCTGCAGCAGCTCTGTCCCTGGTCATTCTGCATGCTCCTCACCTGGACCTCATCCTTCATCTCTCCTTCTTGGACCTCATCTGAGGACCAGTATCCAGAAAGTGCTTACCAGCCCTGAGGAAAGCAGAAGTTGCTTCTCCTGTCTTAGAGGCCAGGTTTAAATACTTGAGTATCATCTTTGACTTTCCCACAGCTCCTTGACATTGCGGGCTGGTGATTCTCTGCAACCCCAGATCTTTTTCTACCAAACTGCTTCTTAGCAATTTGTTCTACATCCTGTATACCTGCAGTTAATTATTCCTGCCTAAGCTTAATACTTTCTGCTTGTCCCTATTGAATTTCATCCTTGAGATTTTCCAGAACACTCCTGCAATCTTCCAAGAGCCTGTAGGGCTCTGTCCCCCCGTCCCTCCTGCTTCCAGCGCTCAAGGTGACTGCTCAGTGAACAGTGCCAGGCCTCAGACAGAGCCTATCTTATTCCATAGGCTTCTTTAACTAGGTGATGAACTGTTTAACTGCTTGAGTGCATTAACCTGAATAGCTTTACACCACCCTATGGCATTCAGGTGGGTTCAGAGCCATCAAACAGGCACAAAGCACACTCATCGCTCTGTGTGGGTCCATACCTCCTGAGGCTTCTCTCCACTGGCCGTGCTCCATTTGATCTGATAGACAACCACGTCGGAGGCAGCGACAGCTTCCCATTGCAGTCGGAGGCTGTTCCCAGAGAGCTCAGTCACCTTCAGCGCCCGCGGTGGGGGGACCTTCACTGAGGGATGCAGAAGGAAAAGGACTGACAGCGCCTTGTCAGAGCCAAGGTGGGGAGCAGATGGTTGGGGAGCAAAACATCAACCGGGCAGATGTCTGAAAGCAGCCTATCTTTCACTTCTACACACCCATTGACAGCAGCCATCGGGACAGAGCGGGATAAATTACTTTTAAACCCCTAATTAAGAAGGATTATCTCATTTGAGGAGAGGACACGTTATCACGCTGATGTTGTAAAGGGGAGAAGGCGAGGAGGGTTCTCAAGGACATAGAAGTTAGTGATACATCACTCTTTTTCTTCACTTGCTTCCTTTCCTTATTCCTTCTGCCTCATTTTAAACATAGCACAGTTGGATATACTCCACATGCAAAGAACAACAGTCATTTGGGGTTTGTGAAAGGGCTTTGGCCATGACCTGCTGGGACTGGTCTTCAGAACATTCCCATCCAGACACAAACAAGCCAATTTTGTCACCTTCTACTGTAGACAAAAAGCACTTCCATTCCCTACTTACAGGTGGTAACATTGCCAGTAATTGGAAAGGAGTCCCCTTCATCATACGTAGATCTGACACTGATGAAGTATTGGGTGAGGGAGGACAAAGGACTCAGGACAGTGGATGTTGCAGTGCCAGGAACCTCGACCTGCAGTGGAGGAGTTGTGTGAGTATTCTATGAAATGGGCTGGGAGAAGGGAAGGGGAAGGGGAAGGGGAAGGGGAAGGGGAAGGGGAAGGGGAAGGGGAAGGGAAGGGAAGGGAAGGGAAGGGAAGGGAAGGGAAGGGGCTCTGCCCCTTCCACCCACCAGCGGCCCCAGGAGGACCTTGCTGCCGTTTAAATCCCGGCCTCCAGAGGAGAGGTTCCCTATCCCCGCGCTGCGCTGCCGGGTGGCTCTCATTAGGGCTTGGCAGGCTGCAGCCTCGGCCCTGGAGCACGTTTTGGCTGCTGTCCTGGAAGAAGCCTTGCCAAAGGACATAGGTTTGAATGAGCCAAAGCCCAGGGGAGCTCCCACCACTGCTGCCTCGCCTGGGTGTGGGATCATGGAGCACCACAGTGGGCTGGGCTGGAAAAGACCTTTAAGCTCATCCAGTCCAAGCGTTCCCAGCGCTGCCAAGGCCACCACTGACCATGGCACTGAGGCTTCGTCTCCACACTGTGTCAACACTGCAGGGACGGTGACTGCAGCACTGCCCTGGGCAGTTCCATTGCTGAGCACCCTCTGGAGGAGGAATTGTTCCTCAGCTCCATCTCAACCCGCCCTGGTGCAGCTTGAGGCCGTTTCCTCTTGTCCCATCCCTTGTTCTTGGGAGCAGAGCTCAGCCCCCTCCTGGCTCCATCCTCCTCTCAGCAGTTGTAGGCAGCGATCAGGTCCCCCCTGAGCCTTCTCCATCTGAACCCCCCAGGTCCCTCAGCCGTTCCCCATCACACTGTGCTCCAGGCCCTGCACCAGCCCCATTGCCCTTCTCTGGCCCCATCCAGCACCTCAATGTCCCCGTGGCAGTGAGGGGCCAGAACTGAACAGGGGATTCAAGGTGCAGCCTCACCACTGCCCAGAGCAGGAGCACAATCCCTGCCTGGCCCTGCTGCTGCACTGGTGCTGATCCAGGCCAGGGTGCTGGTGGCTCCTTGGCTGCCTGGGCACTGCTCATGCTCAGCTCCATCAGTCAGCACCCCCAGCTCCTTTCCCATGAGCAGTTCCAAGCCTGGAGCCTTGCAGGGGGTTGTTGTAGCCCAAATGCAGGACCCAGCTCTTTGCCTTGCTGAACCTCATCCCATTGGCCACAGACATGGATCCAGCCTGGCCACATCCCTCTGCAGAGCCTCTGCAGGCCCAGCCCCATCTATGGCCCTGTGGGCAAGCCCCCCAAGAGGGACCAGCCCAGAGCCTTTCCTGCATTCCTGGCTCCTTTCCTCTGGGCTGGGGGCTTTCGGGCAATAATATCGCTATGGGAGCAGTTTCCTTAAATCCATCTTTGTTACCACAAGCAGCTTAGCGCCAGGAACTCTCTTCCGCCCTGTTCTTTTAATACGATCCCAGCTTAGCAAAGCCCCAGGCTTAACCACTGCCCCTGCAGTGCAAGTGAGGAGAATTAAATAATATGGAAGCAGAAAACAAAGAGCTCTGCTTGATTGGAGCCACTGGAGGGGGGGTCATGGGGATCAGCCCTGTGCTGGGGTTACCTGGGGAGGGAGATGCTCAGGTGGAGGATACAGGCAGTGCCCCTCTAGGGTGCAGGTTTTGTGGGTCAGTGGGTCAGGGATGCTCTGATGCTTTCTCCATTGCTCCTGCTGCTGGGGACCCAAGGGAGCCTGGCTCAGAGACATGCTCACCCTAAAGATCCCCATTGTCCAGAGTTTTCCCATCTCAGGCTCTGCCACAACCACTGAGGGGCTTTGGGGAGCCCATTGCAGAGGCAGCATCACACCGAGGAATGGACCTTTTTGGTCTTTCCCACCCAACCCACAGCACCGGTGCCTGGGCCGGTGCCTCCTGACTGCCTGCTCTGTGCCCATGCACTGGGGGTTATTGCTCATCCTCTGGGATGAGCTGCGGCTCCATCGCCAGCACTCGGCTCACCTTGGACTCCGCTCCCGGCGTGGTGTGACAGCCGCTGGGTTGCTGGGGAGACCAGTGGTTTATTTACCATCAGGGCTGCGATAAGGAGCGTGGAAGGGGAGGTGAAGCACATGGTGTCCAATGTGCCTGACCCACTTTTCCAGCGCCTGGGCATCGCTTGCCCTCGGCTATTGGATTGCAGCGGCGGAGGCACAGGGAGCCACTGTGCTATGAGGGTGTCTTTGCCTCTGAACCCCATTTCCTCTGGGTTGGTTGGGAATAGAGGAAAAGCATCCCTGTGCACTGTGGATGCGTCGTGCCTGGATGCAGAGACACGGGGATGGGGACCGAAACGTGCCTGTGCGCGGGCTGCATCCGGCTCCTCGCTCCCGTCCTTGGCCGTGGTCCCCACCGTGGTGTGTCCCCGCCGGCGCTGGCACAGTGGCCCAGATCTGCCATTCCGCATGGCTTCCCCGGCTGTCCCCGGGGCCGGGCGCCGGCAGGCAGGGCGCTCGCTCCGCGCCTCCCCGTAATCCAACATGACTCTTCCATTAGAGACGAGATGCCGGCAAAGAGGTTTTCAGTGGAGGAATTAACTCCTTCTCCCACCCTGGAGCTCCCAGACCTGGAGCTTTGGCTCTGTCTCCATCACCCGCATGGCCTGGGGTCGGTAGGATGCTCTCTGCCATCATTCCCAGTTTGATGATGGATCCCTGTGGGAGCCCTTGCACATGCATCTCCATCCTCCTCTGAGGATGTAGGATGAGAGCAGAGACCCAGTATCATGGTACTGGAGGGTGTCAGAGAAAGGGCTCCGCAGGCCCCCCCCAGGCAGCAGGAGAGGCCCCAGCCTGGCCATGCCTGGCCCCAGCTGCAGCCCCAGCCGCTTCCCTTATTGATCTCCTCTCCTGCTGTTAATTAGCAGCTCTAATTTAGCCTGATCAGAGCCATGGCTCCCTGCAAAGGGCCTGTCTCGTGTTGGCCATCATCCCCACGGGGCACTGGGACTGCTGGCAAGCGGATGGGACCCAAACGGGGAGCATGGGGGGGGGGGGTTTGGGGTGAGCATCCCAGTCAGGGGGTGCTCCATGAGCAAGAGGGCCTGGAACTTGATTGGGGGGATGAGTGCAAGCCAGGAGCCAGCATGTGACCCCCCAAGGGCACACATCTCCCAGCTTGGAGGTGTCAGCATCTCACGTCCAATGTGACACTGCGGTGGGGGGACAGTGGCAGGGATTGGTGGCAGCCAGCTCCAGCACTATGTGTGGGGTCAAAACACAGCACAGGGACTACTCAAAGACCACCCCTGCCCCAAGGACACTCACCTTCCCATGTCAGGGGTGTTGCTCATGTCCCTGCTCCCCTGGAGCCACTAAGGGGAGGTGACAGTGGTCCTTGGTCCCCTGCTTCAAGGCCAGGCTCCAGCATCCTTTCAGAGAGGGGTGGCAAAGCTGATCTTGACTGGTGCTGACCCCTGGGACGCCTGCCACAGCCTCCTTCTGCTCCCATTTGATGGAGGAAATGGTGGGTGAATGTGTCCCTTGGCCACCTCTCCCATCAGTGTGCTTGGAGCTGGGTTCTGTCCCTTGGTGGAGGTCAGGATCCCACCCATATGCTGTTCTGCTCACGGCCCTAGAAGGTGGCCGTGATTCCCTACGCAATGCCTGAGGGCTGGCACATCCCCAGGGTACAATGGGGAGACTGAGGCACAGAGTGAGGACCTGCAGGATGATGGGGTCTGCCCAGGCAGAGATGGAGGCTCTGGAGCATCATCTGAGCCACACCAGTGATGGGGCCCAGTCAAGCTGCAGCATCCCTGTCCCTGCCATGGGATCTGGGGGCTCTGTGGCTCTCCAGGGCTTCATCTAAGGGGTTTTCAGAGGCAGCTCCCCCCCCCCCCCAGCAGTCCCCCACATGAAGGAAAGGCAGAAGCTGCTTGAACAGGTCCCCAGCCAAGGAGGCTGAAGGAGAAGGGGCTGCTCTAGGGCAGTGGGTTCTTGCCATCAGCTCCCCCCTCACTGCCCTGTCACAGGCCGGCTGCAGGGCCTGGGGATCTGATTTGGATCAGGATCCTGCGTTACGTCCCAATGGAGAGCTGAGCTGCATCCCAGTGCCCCAATGGCTGTCACCTCCTGTGCCACCTCTTGTCCCTGAAGGAGGGACTTCCAGCATGGGGGATGGCACTGCAGTGGGCAGGGGGGACAGGATGGGGATGGCTCTGTCCTTATCCCCATCCCTCGTGATGGATCCCACACAGAGCTTTGGGGCTTCCACTAAAGGCAGCTTGGGAGGTCCCATCAGGAGACCCAGGGTCTCCCGCTTCCCCCTGGAGCACAGATTCCCAGCAGGACGTGTCTGCTCCTGCTGCCCTGGAGCTGACCGCGGGTTACTGCTGTGGGACTCTTTGGCTGTGGATGAGGGCATCATCACCCTTCTCCCACACTGAACATCCCAGACTTCACAGCAGGGTGGGGATGTGGGGGCAGCAGTGGAGGAAACCCTCCCAAAATCCGGGGGCAGAGCCACCCATGAAATATTCAGGCTGTTCATTGCAATTCCTGGGTCGCCATTGAAAGCACCATGAATATTGCAGACAGGCATTAAAGTTTGATGGGTACCACACTCCAGCACAGCCCCACGGACACTGTTAGTGTGGAAACCCCTCTGCTGGGATGGGGCACACCTCTGCTGGGCTCCAGCAACTTTTCCTTCTGGTTTATCCCCAAAACGTGGTGCTGATGGGCTGGGTACCAGAGGTGCTCCAAGAGCAAATGGACTCAAATGATGGAACTGTGGAATATTGGAATGGTTTGGGTTGGAAGGGACTCCTCCAGCTCCAACCCCTGCCATGGGCAGGGACACCTTCCATAGAGCAGCTTGCTCCAAGCCCTGTGTCCAACCT
>JASSUY010029742.1:0-18955 GCA_032466535.1 Forpus xanthops
TAGATTGGATCTGAGAAAGAAATTCTTTCCTGTAAGGGTGGTGAGGCACTGGAATGGGTTGCCCAGGGAAGTTGTGAGTGCTCTATTGCTGGTAGTGTTCAAGGTCGGTTGGACATAGCCTTGGGTGACATGGTTTAATGGGAGGTGTCCTTGCCCCTGGCAGGGGGGTTGGAACTAGGTGATCTTGAGGTCCTTTCCAACCCTAACTGTTCTATGACTCTGTGGTTAGTGAAGCATTTGCATGTATCATGTATCAAAATAAATTTAACAGCTGAGTGGTTTGGGGTAAAACCAAAGCAGGAGAAACTGAACAGGCGTTTGGTTTTAATTTTTGATGGACAGTGTTTAGTTGTTCGGGACAGGAAAATATCCTGAACTGTAGAAAATGTTCTCAAGGATGAAAATCTTTCTCCACGGCTGCGTAATGAGGAGATGATTTGCAAAGCATGGGGCTGTTTGTCTCCAAGACTGGTATTATGGATTTTTACAGTGTTCAGAGATGTGTGCAGACACCCTGGTGCTTGCTCTTGCCTATGGTTGGATATAGGAAGTGATGGCAAATGGACACGCTCCAGGGCTGTGCCATCCTATTTAAGTAACATTGATCAAAGGCTTTTTTGCTTTCCATCTACTTTGTGTCTTTGCAATTTTGTCTTTTGATACCTAATTTTATCTGGGGGGGGGTGGTGGTGTTTGGTTTGGTGTTCTTCTTTGTAGCCTCAAGCAGTGGCCGAAGGAGGAGTGTCTCAGGAAGGAAATCCTCAGGAAAGCAGTGACTTGAATTTGAACTCGGCGCCAGGCACACAAGGTTTGTAGTTAGATTATGCCACACAACTAAACTGTGCAGCCATGCTCCTGGCAAACCACACTCTAGCAAAACCAAAGCTTTAGCACTGGCTGTAGTCATTCTGGTAACTTTTACAGACAGGAGAGAATTTGGAAGGCTTCCAGGCACATTCTAAAAGGAGGGGTAGCCCATTCCTTCCATCTAACTCAGTTGTGAGTGCTTCAGCAGAAGTGGAGGCAGAAAAGAGGAATGCGAAGAGTATCAATGTCTTTCCAGGAAGTCTTGTATCTGAGGTTCTGGTCACTCTTACAGGTAAGGTTCAGCAAAATTGTCTGGCTGTGTTCTGTAGAAAATGAAAATAGCCTATCATGAATGTCTGAACCTTACCTGACTTAAAAAAATGGCTATACCTTGACATTTGGAACATCCTAGTATTCTGAATTAACTCCAGCATGCATCTGTGATAGTCTTGTTCTCTCCTTCCTGGCTTGTGCTCAGGGCAGTGCTCTCTGCACTAGCATCCAGCCACTAACAGCAGTAGCACAGAGAATGAAAACACTGGCAAGTTTCTGTATAGGGCTGCAAAGTTACCTGAGCTGCTTTGAGATGAGTTGGCCAGATAACTTACCAGAGAATCGTAGAAAGGTTTGGGTTGGAAGGGACCTTAAGGTCATCTACTTCCAACCCCCTGCCATGGGCAGGGACACCTCACATTAGATCACGTCACCCAAGGCTCTGTCCAGCCTGGCCTTGAACACTGCCAGGGCTGGAGTTGTGGGAACTTAGAGCTGTACCACCCAGAGCCCCAGCCTCGCGACAACCCTAGGGAAGTGCAGATCCAAGTCCAGCCTGTCCATTCAGGGCTTTTTCTTTGGTAGATGCCAGGCAAACTTGTGTGCAGCTGAGTCCTACCTTCAGTGGGCATCAGAGGAAGCTATTCATTAAATCCTTTCCCTTGAGGGGGAAGGGGCCAGCAACCCAGGAGAGGCAGATGTGGCCTTGTTCTGCCATGCAGAACAGCTGCTCCCTCATCCCGTGGCCGTTAGCACTGTTGAGTGTGGCGTGCAAAGCAAGCTAACTGACACTGAGCACCCAAACCCAGCCTCAGGTTCTTAGAAAGTCCCTGGAAAAGCCACATGATGCAATGCCAGAGCAGTTGACCTCAGCTGCTCAACTCTGTTTCCTTTCAGGCTCCTGCTCCTGTATCACTTCCTGCCACTGAGTTGTGAGATGGCATCAGCACAGCCACAGGCTCACGGGTGATGAGCTCACCTCCAGGCCTGTCCCTGCCTTTCAGTACCGCTCTTGAGCATCACCCAAAACCACAGCCCATGTGGGGACTTTCTTCTTCCTTTCAGTTTGAGTGGGACCGAGGGCGGTGACATGAGGAATATGTTTCCCTCCTGTTGCAATGAGGTGAAACCAGATGTGACAGGATAAGCGGATGCTGCGGTCAGTGGGAGACAGCAGTGAGGCACACGATCCTGCAGCCCAAACCACTGTGTGTCTGCACTCTTAGTGCCAGGAATGGAGCAGAGGGTACTGCTGGGGAAGGTCTGCACTTCTGTAAGGAAAAAAACACAGCCAGGAAATTGAGGGGTAAGCACGTACAGAATGAAACCTGGCTATCCTCTGGAAAACTTCATAACAGTTGTTTCTTGCTCAGGAGGTTGAGATGGAGTGAGTGACAATCCTGTCTTAGAAACTTCTGACTAAAACAGGAAAGGGGAGACTTGGTGCTCTGACTTACTGGAAACTATAGACCTTGTGGCTTGTTTGCAAGGTATTATATGCCTGCAAGCTTTTGTGCTACTCGTGCAGAAGGCTGCTGCTCTGAGATTTGTTAGCAGGAGTCTGTAATCATATATTAATCTTTTGCTATAGGCACAGACAGAGCTTTTGGTCATTGTGGGGTTTGTTAATTTGATTTTTCCTTTCAGGTGAGGATATTTGAGATGCTGTGCTAGAGAGAGGGCATGGCAGGGTACAGATGCTTGCTCGTTCTGGAGCTTGTATGCTGTACAGCCTTGAGAAAGAGTTCTGCCCTGGGCTGTGCGTCTGCAACATTAAGAATTGCTGAAATGAGCCCTATCTGACTCCCTGCTTCTCCATCAGTCTGTTATGGGGAAAATGAGGAACCAGGAAGTGCTGAACTGGAAATACGCAAGACTTGCCTGCTATGGGGCAGAGAGCTGCTCTAAAGCTGGCTGATGTTTTCCCATGGCCTTTACTTAGGGAGCCTGCTCTGCTTTTCCCAAAGCAATGGTTATGGTGGCTCTAGGCTATCCAGGAGCAGGCAGGGCTTTGTTAACAGTTCAGGCTTTACTGGGTTGCTACCTGCAGATGCTGCCAATCACAACTCAATGATTAAAGTTTTCTGTTTGTCTGGGCAAAGGAGCATGTGTCTTCTCTCCTGTGAGTCCCATTGCTGAATGATTGATGAGGCTGATTCCGTACCTCCTAAGCCACTGAAGTGGCCTTGGTTTCTTTCAGTAGCTTTATTTGGCTAAGGAAGTATGGGTGTTAGAGGGAAAGAGTTTGCTTTATGGCAAAGTCTCCAAGGCTCAGTGTAAAACCAGAAGCAGCCTCGGGATCATGCTCCTTTCTGCGTTCCTTTCCTTCTCTCCATTCTTGTCAAGTACATTGAGTGATGGGGCAGCTGCAAACTCCTTTCTCTCACTTTGTTCCCTTTGGGTCACCTCCCAGTGGCCGCCTTAGCTTTCCTGAAAGCAAGGGGCCAACTGCAGATCAGAGCAAGCCTGTGCAGCCAGAACTGTCCCCCGCTCAACTATTCTCAGACCCCTTGTGCGTCTGCTGCTGATGCCTATGCCATTGGGCACTTCAGACACTTTGTCTCGTGGATTGAGAGTTGCACTTAGAAATACATGATACAGCAGAGGTTGCCTATGTATGCCTGCAGAGCAGAGGCCAGGGAATTTCACACAGTGTAACTGCTGGGCTCTCAGTAGCAGCCTCACGCTGAGGCCTGCTGCCAGGGAAGCCATTCTGTCAGGTCTTAGCCTGGAGCTGGTACAAGAATGGGAATGTTAAGATTTATGGCTGCTTGAGAGAGGGTCCTTGCTGCCTTTCAACCTTGCAGTGACTCACTATGGGGGTGCTTGGGCAGGTGGGCTCCCGGAGCCAGAGCTCTAACCTTCGCTCTCCCATTATCTTTCCTTTTAGGATTCACTGGAAAAGATGGTTCCAGGCCCGGCAAAACTACTGGTCTTAGGAGGTCTCCGAATACCGTCCCTGCCACAGCTCAGTAGTATTCCACCTCCTCACACCTTGCTGAAGCCAGAGGACTGGGAAGCAAACAGGAACTTTAATGTCATATTTCCAATCTTTGCTTTGTGATAACTTTGGCCAAGCTTTCTCTCCTGTTGTCTGCTGCCTTACCTCAAACATCCAAACAGGGATGCAGGGGAAGAAGTGGCAAATGCCTTGTTGGAGAGCTGCCTCTCAGTTTGTAGTGTATGTGTTGTAGGCATATTAATCTTCCTTAAAAATACTTGGATAACATGGTGCCTTACCCCTCTATACACAGCGAGAGTTGAACAGAAAGATGTCACTGACTCAGTAATGCGGATACAGTAATGGAAATCTATTTACACAGCTAACTGCTGAACTTCCGTATCATACCACCTCTCACAGATTGATGGAGCAGTCCCAAGAGCTACGTTTTACACAGTTGTGTATAGGGTTTGCATCTGAAAGCCTGTTTTTGAGTCCTCTCTTTACTATATTTGAAAGAAAAAGCTTCATGGCACTTCCAGCTTGCTTAATGCTGTTGCTGTAGTGGTCAGGATGCTGACCACTTGCATGCTTTAGAGGAAAGTTATCACCCTTATGTCTTGGGGATTGATTCTGAAATGTTTATCCTAGCATTATCAACTCAGGGGCATCTCTTATAATTAGTTTTCAGCCTGGTGACACTACCTCTGAATGTGATATCAGCTCTAAGTGCACAGTGCTGACAAGCTTAGTCGCAGCCACTGGATTTCACCACTCCAAAGGCACGTCTCTAAGGAACCAGCTACACAAGGGTTGTTTCCTTGCAGAGCCTTGGGATTTGGTTTAAATTACTTGTATCTTCAGTCCATAAGGTACGTGTGTGGGGTCCTCTAGTGTTGCAGCTATGCAAATAAAAGCTTGCTGATGCAGTTTAGTTTTGGGAGACAGCAGCAGCCAGTGGCGTGAGGTTCTAGCTGCCTGTTCTCAGTCTTGCACTGTGTGCAGATTTGGGCTTTTGTTGTCAGAGCTCATCTTGTTAAATTCTGGGACTGAGGATATCTCCAATATCCAGTTGCAAACAGTGAAATCCCAGAGGTATTTTCCATCTTGGATGTTCCATCAGTGGATGTTCCGCCTGCCTATTAAATGGACAAAGTGGGTATTTCAATTATATTTGACAAGATGTAAAATTGGCTAGCTTTACAGTGTTAAATATTTCAGCAGAACGTAATTGGCTTTAAATTTATGCCAATGTCTAGCAGAAACCCATGAAATGGCAGTTTATATTGAGTCATTTATTATCCCTTCATCAAAGGTCTGTTCCCTTAGCAGGTATTTATTTAACACAAGAAAATGTATGCAGAGTTTGGAGGAAGAGCTGATTGGAGACACATGATAAGGAAAAAAGGTTGTTTTCCTTCTAGGTCATTTTTCCTGGTTGCCCAGTGTAGCAGTGATGAGAGTCCTGATCCTGTTCATTCTCTGTTCAGTTTGTCCTGGCAGTAGTTTCTTGTGTATGGAGTTTGGTGGTCTCAGGAGAAAAAGCATCACAGATAACCTTTGTGCCTCCTCTACCATGCAGCAGAGAAATCAATTGTTGAATGGAATAGGTCACAGGGACTGACCTAAATCTTAAGCCATAGGATGAGGTGTGCTGCCAGGTATGGGAAGAGTTTGACCCCCTGCTCCTGCTGTGTGGATAAATCCAGGTGGGGCATCATGCATGCAAATCTGTAACTGTTGATGGTTCCATGAGAAGATCCAAGTGGTGCTCCTCTGACTTCAGCTTACGGAGCTGTTCTTCCTCAGTGGACACACAAGCTCCGCAGCAGTTTATGTCTGTATTCAGAGGCCAGGCAGACCAAGATATTTTACCAACTTTACCTAATTCTTCAGGTGAATTGGCAGGTTTAGTACCCTGCTTGCAAGGCTGTACTGCCCATTTAATTAGCCCTTCTCACCTGAGAGTAATCGCTGTTACAGTCCAAGACTGGAACTTCATCTTCTCCTAAATGGATTAGGAATTGCATCTGTAAGAGACTTAGCTTTTCTTGTGACATCAGTCAGAGCTTTCTCAGCTGGTGGCATGGAGTAGGGATGAAAACTGGCTCAGCTAGATCATATATCCATTTGCTGTAGGTCAGCTCTATCCTCTGGCACGTGCATACAAAGTACTTAAAATCTGTGGTCTTGCTACCTCTGAATACTCTTTTGGGAAGCCACAATAGAAAACATGTCTCCATAAAAATATAAGTGCTCAAGAACAAGCAGAATTCCACATTATTAAGAGCTACTCCGTGCGCAGTTGAAATCCTAATTCATAACTTCAGCTTCCGTGGTTATGCAGACTTGGAATGAAAGTCAATGCCTGTTGAAGATGAGCGGAATACTAGCCAACTTCACAAAGCTGGGATCTCAAATTGGAGTGCCTGGATTTTCTTGTTTGGAATTACAAAAATCCTTTACTTCCCATATAACGAGTTACCTTCTCTGTATAGCCAAATCCTACCTCTAAGCACATGCATTCCAAGTGTTTTTAAGCTCAGACAGTTTTGGTCTGACTCCGTCAAAAATAAGAGGTCATTTCAGTTGGATTCTCATAAATGCATTTGGTGAAGGCATAAAGTATGTTGGCAACTTGCAAATGAGCCTTGGAATTTGTTTTTCAATAAAGGTATAAATCATAGCACTGCAGGCTCCTGCTCTTCCTCCTATGCCACAGCCTCAGCACGTAGGTGTATCACCAGTTCTCTTCATTTGGTGTTTTAGGGATGCTAAGCCAAAATTTGGTCATTTGGGAACACCCACAAATCTATGTGCAAACAAGGAATAATGAATATGAGGAAAACAGAGAGGCCCTTAAACCCGAATGGTAGTACCTTCCATCCTCCTGTATGTCTTATAGTACCTCATAACTGGCTTGATGGGAACACAAGCCTATTCTGCTTCATGTGTACATCCAGAAGTCTCTACAGCTGTCTGTTTATGCCCTGTGTTGTTGTGTGTGCCATACAGGTATTTAGCTTTTTATACAGCTAATTCTGATCCTGGCCATTGCCCTTCAGTTAATGTGACAGCTTTTTTAATCAGTTCCAAGTTTGGAGTCTGTGGGCTAGAAGATGAGGCAGAAAGCAAATCTGAAATACACCAGCAGTATCTTCATGGACCTGCTGCTGCCTGAAGTGTTCACCCCAGCGTGGGCAGGCTAACATGGGCTGAAGGTGAGCTGATGAACCCCTAGTTTGTCCAGGAATTCAGCTGGTTAAGGACTATACAGCAGACAAGTTGGAATTGTCTTTTTGCACTCTGGATGCCCAGGATCTGCTGGGCTGGAAGCCCTTGCTTTCCTGACTGTTCCACTAAGCACCAAGCTCTCCTGAAGAGCTCTGACGTTCCGTGCTGTGGAACACTAAACCTTGACCCTGAAGAGCTTGTCCTTCTGAGGTTTTACATGCTTACTTCAGTCTTTGAAAGAGAGGGGGAATTCACTGCTTACAAATCACCAGTGGCTACCAAGGATACACTCAGCAGTTGTCTGTGGAAAATGCAAGGGGGGGGGGCAAAAAAGACAATCAGACTGGATTTCATGTAAATAATTTAATTAGATTTCAATGCTTAAAACACTTTAATTAAATTGCACCGTAATGCTTCTGCAAAATTATACATATACTCCCAAGAACTGTGAGAGGAGATGCTACTGAACTAAAAGAATACTGCAGTACCAGCCAAGCAAACACCTGTAATATTCTTTTAGTCTTACTATCCATACTTCTTTAATCTGAGGGCAATCATCATAGGACAAAGCCTACCATTACAGGAGGAATGCTTCAAAAGAATCCTCTGTAGTGTGTTTGTTATACAAGACACAACTCAGCATTCATGTGGAACAAGGTGCTGCCAGATGTACTGCTTGGCAGCTGCCGGCGCAGCACATGGGCTTGGGTAAAGAGCACAAAGTAGGCAGTTGGTTTGAGGAATCAGCTCACCTTACATTTGTCTTTTACTGAGTTAAAAACAACAAATGAAGTTCCAATCCTAAGAGCTCTAAGGGAAACGTTGTGATTCAGGGCAGCCACGCACCCCTGCTGCTGCTTGCATCCCTGTGTGCAAAGTGCAGGAATGTGACAGGCAGCAGAGGTGCCAGCTGCTGAAGGGAGACATCTGATGTCACCAAGCACGTGGAGGAGCTGGTAAGAGTGCATGTGTGTGTGTGGATGATGTATTTGTTTCTCAGCTGCTCACACAGACATATCCTCTGTGGAGACCCACTAATAGTGTCTAAATTCTAAGCCAGATTACAGTATTTTTACCCATACGCTTTTCTCGCAACAGTATCCCTGGAGTGCAAACACC
Source organism: Forpus xanthops (assembly GCA_032466535.1). Lineage (NCBI taxonomy): Eukaryota > Metazoa > Chordata > Aves > Psittaciformes > Psittacidae > Forpus > Forpus xanthops. The sequence continues at coordinate 8,375 of JASSUY010029742.1, forward strand.
AGCAGCAACCAGTAAGCCAGGAGTGCCTCCTGCCAGGCATCCTGGGCATGGAGGATGGGCTGTTTCCCACAGGTAATGATATTCTGAGCCTTAATAGGCTCCTAGAACTCCCTGATTTTAAAAGGAAAGAGGGATACTGAAAAATGAAAGCAAGCCTGCAAAACTGCTGTGGGGTGTCAGTGAAGGAGGGAGGGCTGGTAAGGAGCTGTGCACTGCAGGGTCAGTGGTACATGCCCAGGAATAAGCCTGCATTTACTAGATATGGAAAAGAAACCAACAAAATCACAGTGAGGAAGAACAAAACAAGATTTGGGAGAACAAAACCAAACTGGTAGGTCCAAACCTGCAACAAAGCACATGGTACCTGAACAGCCACTCAGTGATGTATCTCCTTGCATAAGTCTACCTTTTGGCTCTGGGTTCACATTCTGGCTTCCTCTGATTCCCTTTTCACAGGTGCTGTGGATGGAATAAGATCTGGCAAATGCATGTACTGCAAAAACCTTGGTGATCAGTGCATGGTGCTCGTGTGCAGGCTCTGCTGGCCTGCTCTGCAGCACATGGGGCTGGTGGCCACAGAAAGGCTCTGCAGAGGGCAGACCCACGCCGAGGTGGCCAGAGACCCCTTCGCACTCTCCTGCAGCCCTGAGGGACACACAGGCAGAGATGCTGCAGGGTTACAAGGAACTCCTGGCTTACCTGCCTGGTCCCACCTCCTGCGTTAGCAGAGGCTGACACAAAGCTCTGTGTTTCCTTCAGCAGGAAGAAGAGAGGGTTCTGGCTGCAGGTCCTGGCAGGTAAGGAAGGATGAAGCAAGTGTTCAGTCACCTCTGGGGCAGACATGGGGCTGTTGTGATGTTGGGTCAATACACAGTTTTCCTTATTTATCAGAAAATATTTCAAGGCTTAGTCTTTTTCCTGGATATCTCTCTGCACCATAGAAACTTTCCTGAGCCAAAGCAGGAGGGGGGATACATGGTATTGGAACTGCAGTTCTACTCAACTCCTCTCTGTGGCACAAGCACCATTATTTCTAGATCAGCAGCAGCAAGTCATGTAGACAGACACTGAGACCCCTGCCTCTAGCTCTGTGAATTCTCATCTCTATGGCAGCTCTAGTTTGGGATATTTGGCCACTTCCTCAGTTAAGATGTAATCTTCACCATTTCAATGTTTAAAGCTAGTGACTTCTCCACACTACATCACTCTGGGTTCACATTTATCAGCAACCCACATGCCACAAGGGGGTAAGCCCATGCTATGTGTTTTCTGTGGCGTGCCTCAGATTGCACACAGCTGAGGGAGTCAGCTCTCCTTGCTCAAAGGGCTTTGCCACCAGTTGCCACTCCAGGATCTGCTCAAGCTGTGCTCGCTGTACAGAGAGGCTCATTCATCACTTTCCTCAGGGTCTGGTGGCACAAAACCAACAGGGAAACTCTCTGAAACATGCACTTCTCCTTCCCTGACCCAGAAAGTGCAACCATGTGCTCTGACAAGTTAATCTACAACAAAGCAGGCACTGTTCCTAAGCACGCAGCTTGGTAGATGGTATCAGTCAGCACCAGCCCGGACTGGAGCTCAGGACCTTTTAGTGGTAACAGACACACCAATAAATCACCGGTGCTGTCACATAGGGTTTGCTTCCCAAAGCGACCACAGTTCCCAGTGCTTGTGCCCATTTGTAACACAAAACAAAAGGGGTGACCAGCTGGGCTCAGTGGACTGGACATGCTCATGGGAAGTCACTGGTTTGTTGGCTTCATCCTCCCCAGTCTCAGCACGATCCCAGAGCAGGGGCAGGTACCGTTCATGCATTGATGGCATTGGCAACGTCTGCAAACACAAGACGGCTGGGTCTCTGGAGGGCTCCTTGACTTGTCAGCAGAATCTGCATTGAAGCAGTGAAAGATGAGACCCAGCAAGTCTGCCTTCGCTCAGGTGCATGTGCTTGGGCACACACTGCACAGGATTGTAGCTACATTCTGCCCCTTGCTAAGGGGAGACTGGCTAACTAACATGGCATTAACATAGCTGTGATGAGAAAATACAACAGGCCAGAGAGCAAGTCAGCACATCCATGCCAGTTCAATTATCCCCACATCACTGGATTACTGGGTCTCATTATTTGTATCAGTGTAGCATGAAAAGACTTGAAACACCAAGAAGACCTGAAAACATGCCATAGACTGAACTTTGTTGTTTTGGACTCTCCCTCTCTTATATTAAGCCTTTAAACTTGAAATTTTCCAAGCAGAGGTATCTGTGCATTAGCAAGCTCTGGAGGGATCGCAGGTATCCTGCTGGCCAGTCCCTATATAGGAAGCACCTGCTTTTACTGTGGTGGCTTAACTCTGGCCATGTCATTTCTCCCTTTGCTATCTGAAAGGAAATTCTGTGTACTAATAGAGGGATCTGTTGTTTTCCCAGGATGTGCTACTCAGGAGGACAAGATCCTTTACTTTTATGCAACAGTATTTCTTGCTTTTCCAGACCAGTGTATGGAATATGTTGACTTTCATATTCCAACGCACACATCTCCTTTGTGCTCTTTAGCATGTTAGGAAGCATGTCTTAAGGTAAATATTTTAGAATTACAGTACTGCTTATTATCTCCTCTTTCTGTTTCTGCCCACGCTATGCTTGCTGCACGTTATCTGAAGGTATAAAGCGTGGGGAGATAGAGAACTGTTTGGGAGAACTCCTGGAACTGGAAAAGCAAAGGAAAACATGGGCAACACGGAGCAGCTGGAGAAGAATTCAGGAAAGGAGAGATGTCTACTTTAAGAGGAGGCTGCATCACTGGCTAAAAGACATACCTGTTCCAGCCGTGCCTGCCGGCTCCGGCTTTCAGATGGGTTTTTTTTGTGGTGGTGGTGACAAAGGAAAGAGAAAACACTGTGAAGCTGGCTGCAAACAATAGGGAGAAACCCTTCTTCCCTATTTCTCCTAACTCTTGGTACACTGGGGAAGGAGATAGTTTCTTGTCAAAGATCCATGTGGACAACTGGCCAAGTTATTAAACTCTTTCCTAACCCACAAATGTAGTAAGTCAGTGGTCTCTAATGACCTTATAATATCTCAGCATACTGCATGCCTTTGAAAGCTCAGAAGTGGTCAAAGCAAAGTTTTCTTCCCCTCTTCCTAAATTCAAATAGAGAACCCTTCTCCCTTTTCTCTTTCTGAGCCATGCCTGCTCTGTGCTCAGCAAGGTTGGCCTGGAGGTGCTGCATTACCAGATGTGCCATGCCATAACAACGTGCAGGTTTTCTGCCTGTGTTCTTCAGGGCTTGCAGCACAGTTGGCTGTTAGGATTACAGGCTTTCACTCAGCAAGGCCTTGTTCCACACTTGCATCCTTAGACAAAGCTGGGATACCTTAAAACTGGGTGGGAAATACTTGCTTTTCAGGGCCAGGACAAAGGAGCCTCAATACTCTGAGGGCACTGAAACCCCATCTCCCAGAAAATTACATTACTGCTCCCTACTGCACATCCTACTGGGGTGCCCTGGTGGTAAACTGAAATAAACTCACCCTTAATTACTGAAGTTACCCTTTCCTCTTGCCTAGTTGAGTACAGCCAGCACTTTGCCTCCCCAGGCTCTTTGTCCTATTTGCCTAACTCTTCAGTCTATCCTAAGCACTCCAAAATACTCAAGCCCCCTATCTCCAGGGCTGGCAGGGATAGAACAAGTATTCCCGAGGTCTTACATGATTTCTTTACCCTACAATCCTACAAAGAACTCCTTGACTCTGTACCAAAAGCAGTGTAGGGACCAGTGGTTGTAGTAACGGACCACTGGTCCCTGCTGCCTACCTTGCTCTGTGATGCCTGGGAAGATGCTGCGTCTCGCCCATGTTCCAGCAGCTCCTGCTCCAGTTCATCCTGTTCCTCAGTGGGATCAAAGTTGTACATGGGCATAAGCTGGTGCCGTAGCTTCTCCAACCTGCCCACAGGAGGGAAGGAAAGGGTTGGTTGAGAAGGACAGATGCTCAGGCTGCCTTCCCTGCCCAGTGCTGAGGCTTTCTGCAGGCTCTTTCTCTTGCCATAAAGGGATTCTGCTCTTGTTGCTCTTGCTGGATAAGGGTTATGTCATGTCCTGTCCTGCAGGGATGAGGATAAGAACCTACTGCACACAGCTGGTGGGAGTAGAAGATACCCATAGAGCAGTTACAGTGATTAATTGCCATCACTAAGCTATGCTGGCAGGCATTAGTCACAGAGGAATCAGGCATGGATTTAAATTCCTGCAGGCCTTAAAAGATCAAGCTTTATGTAGTGGGACAAAGACAGTGGAACATACTACCTAGGCACATTGTGACTTTTCTCCCTGTCCTTCTGCCCACAACAGCCAGGCCTGCTATGTCACACTATGTCTGCCAGCAGAAGACCACTTCTGGCTTGAGTGGCCTAAGAGTTGTACTTTAACTCGGGGGCTGAAATGCATAAAAATGAACAGCAAATAATAAAAAGAAAACAGGAAAGAGATTCTCACAGGAGGCTGACACTTGTGAACAGACTGTTCTTACTCTTGTAGCACTGCTCCAAGTGACAGAGCTGTAAACTATGACCCCAGGGGGCCTTCCTTAATACTGGGCAGCTCAGAGATGGAGGATGGATGGGTGGGCATGCTGCTGTGAAAACACTGAGCCCTGCCTTAGGCTGTAAATGATTTTTAGGGGTGGGAAACACACAAATAGCTACTGGTAGTCTCACCACAAATATCTATTTTGGCAAGTGGTAGGATGACACACTCCCTCCCAGCTTCTATATGGGTTTGTCAATACAACCATTATCTCCAGCAGTGCTATGTTCACAGGCCAAGCATTAGCTGCTCCTGTGGCAGTACCCTGACCTGGGCTTCAGGATCTGGCTTGGGAACTTGACAGTGCGCAGCAGCCCTTCTTGAGTGTGTTAAGTGAGCACAGCTCACTTCATGGTCACACCAGGAGTCAAGCATGGAGAACGCACCATATCTAATGGGTCTTCTTCACCACTGTCTCTGCTGTCAGAGACAAAAGAATCAAGACACGTCTCTCTGCATGCTGCTCTCATCTCTCTTTCTAGCCAGCAGCCTAACAAGGAAATCAAGACACTAAGTTTTGGGGTAGATAGCTGCACCTCTCCACTATGCTGCTGCCAGCTGCTGTGACTGCAGCTAAAACAGCCTGGCAGCCTTGCAAGGCCAGTGTCATTGCTCAGGCTGTTGGAAAACATAGGGAACTAGGAATGGCTGAAACGTGAGATCTGCACCTCTCATGACAGAGTTCTCAGTTTCTTTGTATACTTGTGATCCTTTTCTCTGTTTTAGTGCAGCCCATAGATAAGCATGAAGAGTTTGCAGGATCTCTAACCTCCTCCTGCTCATCCATGTTTTCCTTTCCAAAGCTCCAGAGGAGTCTTTGAAGCTTTGGTGATAGAAGGGTGGGTCAGCACCATGACTGCAGTGTCCCTACCCCTGCCTCATTCACAAACTCCTGATTCCCTGGACAGCTATTCCTTACAGTCTCCCCATTTTGCTGTCTCCTTCCCAGTTCTCTGAATTTTGAGGGGCACTGAGATCCCTTCAGCCAACAACAGATGTAACTTACCTCTTCCTCTTCCTGATATACAGAACCTGAAGGAGAAAGAAAACCATCATTATAACAGCCCCAATAGGATGGGGAGTATCTGGGAAGAGAAATGTTGGGCACAGGGCACACAGAAGGGAGGTGCAGCAAGTCTGGTGTCACTGCACACTGAAGCAGGGGAAAGGGAGAAGTGACAACCAAAAATGAAATTCCATATGCATAACTGTAAGCTTGGTGGCACACCACGTCTGACACTAAGTGCTCGAGTGGCCTGTTATTAGGTGTGTTAGTAGTAGTAAGAGTATTAGGTGTATTATTATTATTAGGTGTAGCTCAGCACATTTTGGGTGGCTGCAGGACACGTGCTGCAGTTTAAGACTGGATGAAGAACCTTGTCTTTGTGATTTCCATCTGTAAATTCCCTACAGTGCTGCAGTGCTATAACCCCCTCCCCAGGTATGAAGGGAAGAAGCAAAGAGGGCATGCTCAGTGACTTGCCTCGTGTCAGCCAGTAAGAGTGGCTGTGCTGGGAAGAAAAGGAGGCTTTTGGCCTCCAGAGCCTTGTTCTGAGAACTACGAACGCTGGATGTTGCTCTTGGGAACTTATGACCATTTCCAGGATAATGTTTCCAGGTTCTTAAGGGCTTTTGGAATAACTCCTCCTTGGGCCTGCAATGAAATGTGGCAGTAGTCCCTCTCTGTAGTCTCCTCTGATGTCTGTATTAGTGAAACTCTTCCTCATATGAGGAATGAGAGCTTGCTGCTACCTTCTGTTCTCTGTTGGCAGGTAAATGATGTAGTTATATATCAGAAGAAGAAATGCAGCGCTTGCATTGCCCATGTCAGGCCCAGAACTATAGTTTCTGAAAGCTTCTGCCCGCAGCATTAATGCAATCCCTCAAGCACTTTGCTAATACCCAGCAAGTAGAACCTTGGAAATACAGCCCAGAATGAGTCTAAATGAATGGATCCAGGCTGTTTTCATTCAAAAAAGGCATGACCAAAGCAGAGATGTATGTTTTCAACAGTCTGCTTTAAAAGTCAATTTGGATGAACTTTCTTGCAGGGCCCTAGTGTTGACAAGGTTTAAATCAACGCAGCTGTTCCACTTAAGTCAGAATAGAATTTGCTTTGTGTTTTAACTGCACTTCCTATTGCTAATAAAAATAAACACTGATGCTGCATATGGCTTCCCCTAGGCCTGCTGAGGATCCCGACTGGATTAGACCTCAAGGAGACTGCAGAAATACAGAAGCACTGGATAAAGGCCTTATAAAGAAAAGGATCTCAGAAACAATCGGGTCCCAGCAGTTCTGCATGAACCTTTAGCAGAATGCAAATAAATTATTCAACTCAAATCAGTTCTAGAACCCCTTTGCCACCCTCAACAGGCCACAAAATATTTAGCAGGGCTCTCTTACCACAGCTACAGCCAACCCAATCACAGTGATGATCCCAAAGGACAGAAGCATTGTGCTCAGGCCAGGTCCAGTGCTGGCCACATCTGGGATTTTGGTGCTGTTGAAACTGGTAGTCTCAGGGCTTACAGTATCTGTTTCTGGTACAGTCACATCCAGAGTTGTTCCTGGGTCTGGCCTGGCTGTGGTGGTGGTGCTGTGATACAAGTCATGCACAGAAGGTGAGCTGTAACTCATCCTGTCAGCTCCTGGTAGCTCCTTTTAACAATGTGTTGTCCTCACCCATCAGCTACAGAAGCGGAGAGCTGCCCTTCATATTGAGGCCCCTCATGTGAGATCTGTCCTGTAGCACCACCACTGATTGTTTTCTTCATAGGAACCTAGGAAAGAATGAGACAAATGAACAGTGCAGAGGTCTTAGAGACAGACAGAACTTTTTCCAAAGCTTCCCAAGTCACTAGTACAATTGTTGAGAGCAGTTCAGATGCCCGCTCAAGAGTAAGGTTTGTCAGGGGTGCTGAGAGCCTCCAAAGCCATGCCTCATTCCTTGAAGTCAGTGATACACTCTCCCCCTACTGCTTCAGCTCTGCCTCCTTACAGGCACTTGGTAGATGTATGTGGGGACAGCCCTAGAACCACACATCTTTGGTCTGCTTGAGGATGAGCCAGGAAGCCTCTATCCACCACAGGAGATACAGCGTTCTCCTGCTTCTGATTCTTGCTGTTAATTTTTGGAAAGTTACTCAGATCCCCTTATCAGTGGGAACATATCCAATAAGGCAGCACTCAGCTGTGAAGCATCTGTATCTCAGGATGCTTTTATTGCATCCAGTGTAAGACTTCCCTGTTGTGGTAGGCACTGGTGACTGGTAAGTCACTGCACTATCCATCACCCCACTGTTCCTCACCCTGTGCACCCTGTAAAGGCAGCTTCCCTAGAGCAGTGAGTTGCAGGGAGTATTTCTCAAGTCCCCCATGAAAGCACCCGCTCAAGCTTAGTCACGCACTGCTTATTATCACTATTAATTTTAAAATGAGTCCAATTGTGGAGTTGTGCAATTTGATGGATCTGTTCATGATGAAAACATGAAAGTCTTTTAATTGTGTCATGCTTCTATTGTGCAAATGATCAGGAATTGCAAAACACCATGGGATGATCCTATGGGAATTATTTACAAAACTCTGTTTATAAACCCACTGTTTGTAACATCAGTTCAACAACTGCTTCCATGAAAATGCTGCTACCTCTGGAACAGAGCAGTGCCAACCCCGAGAACTACTGCAGCAGTCCTCTGGTAATTTCTTTGCAGTTGAGCAGACATTACATCTCTGGACTGGAATGCAGCCGGACACAGGGGCTAATGAGCTCTGAATAGAAAAAGATGTGCCTGCAAAGAGAAATGAGCCATTGTTCTGCTCTGTTCTATTCCAGGCAAGGTTATTGTGCAGTTCTCATTACCATGATGCCTTACTGCTGCCCACAACTGCACTAAGCAGCATGATTAACATCTGCCAGTAATGACTGCAGCAGAGAAACCACACCAGGCAAACCACACCAGCCTGTCCTGTGGTCAGGCAGCAGCACAAGTAGCCACCTCCACTTGCACAGCACTTGTCCTGCGCCTCCCTAAGCAGGTAATCTCTCACCACACCTGCAGGTTGTGTCTCACAGCAGTTGCTGTGGGAGCTGGCAAACTCTGAAGAGTTCTAAGAGAAATGTGAAGATAGCAGTTTTGGTGCGGTCCCATCTAACACCATGCTGAGACACGAGTTCATTGCAGCTGAAAAGGGCCATGTCCTTCGCTGACCACCAAACCACACATGCTGAGTTTAAACCATGTGACACCAGGATTTCCTGGACCATTTCTGATCACAGTGGAGCTCAGGTTTGGCACAGTTGGGCACAAAGATGGCGAATTTGAAATCCACATGCCACAACAGCAGCAGCATCTACAGCCCAGCAGGGAAGGGAAGGGATTGTTGAGCAGGTATTGGGCAGAGGGAGCAGCTGCTCAGGGACAATCACTGATCTGTGCTATTCAGGGAAACTTCCCATTACAATAATTCAGTTTTAAAAAAGCCACAACCAAGCAATCAAAAAATAGAGCCTGGAAGGAGTGAAGCACACTCAAAGCCTTTGCAAAGTATGGCTCCAGATCCTAAACAGTTCCTGAATAATGGAAACAAAATGGGTTACACTTTTTGGAAAACCACTGGAACTTGGATGTTGAAGCTTGATACCAAGCCTTGGGTAAGACCTCTTGTATGGACCACACACTGAGCTGTTGTGCACTGCTCCTCTGAATAAAGTTAGGCTAGGTTAGAACTAGACAGAAAATCTGCTCAAAGTGGGAATGGGGGCTTCTGCCCCTGCTGATGGATTCCCAAACATAGAGACCTAGCTCTATAAAAGCAGTCCTGTATGAAAGAACATGGCTTATACAACCAGTTCTACATCCCAATGAGGGTACTTCTGCTCCCAAGCCTCTTCTGCTCCAGGTTGCAGAGGGCCAGATGGGGAGGCTGAGTGCAGGGCCCATGGCTTACAAAGCTAAGGCTAGGAGCCGTTGATCTTTCCTTCCCCAGTTGTCATCCTGATGCTGGAAGTTTGATCTGCAGGCTGGGCACACTTCAAGTCTCTGATGGCTGCTCTAGGGCCACGGACTGCTACTACCTGTTGCTAGCAGGTTCAGCATAGCCCATGCACAAACAGAAGAGGAACCACATCCTCAGCTGCCACCTCTGCACCAACAGAGCTTTTCACATAGCCAGGGCTGGTCCATGCTGAGCTCTGCTGGGTCTGGGAGTAAGGAGAGCATGTTTCTCTCATAGCCAGCATTTCCAAACCAGTCTCTGCTAAGTGCTGCGGTGGCCAACCCCTCTGAGATGCAGATCACCGTGTCAGGCACTATCTTGAGGCCGCTGGCTTTCCTGAGCCTTGGTTTTAATCTCTCTGTGCTGCAGCTTCCTCTCGGGTATGCCAGGAATAGAGGGTTGTGTCACAAGGATGAAGATGGCTCACAGGGTCTCTGAATGAAGAAGGCAAATAATAACTAGTATTTTTCCTGCATTACCTCACCGAGATGAAGTGTCTCTGGTCATTCAGCAGTGCGAGCAGCACCGGGTTGCTGCTGCCTGTGGGATGTGGCTTCCCAGTGGGTGAACTTGCGCCTTCCTCACGCCCCGCTATGAGGCTGACCCGTGTCTAGGGCAGCCCCCAGGCTACGGGAAACCCCGGCCGGGGGTGCCCGCCGTCCCGGAGCACCTCAGCCGCCGCCCTCCCACGGTCGCAGCCCTCCCAGGCACAGGCGAGGGCCCCCTCCCCAGCAATGTCCCTGCTTCTCCGGCTCCGCACTGACACAAACGCATCGGCCGGACCCGGAGTCCCCTCGGGCAGTGCCGCCGGGGGATGCTTCCACATCCCGGAGGAGATTTCTAGACGGATAACGGGTTACACGGCCCTTCCCGCTCCGCAGCGCTCCCCACGCGGGGACGGTCCGGCCCCAGGGCTCGGAGCCGGCTCCCCGCTGCGCTGCTGTCACGCTCCGCGTCCGCGGCTCCGCCACCCGCAGCGCTGCTCCTCGCCCGGCCGGGG
>JASSUY010029745.1:0-46144 GCA_032466535.1 Forpus xanthops
GGAACAGATTTAGGAGAAAGCCCCTTTGTTTTAATTGTGCTCTTCCTCCTTTTTTTCTTGTTTTTTTTTTTTTTTTTGTGTTACTGTTTCCCAGCTTCCTGGGTTAGTGGCCTCCTTTCATGTATGAGCGACAGCAGATGCTTGAGACCCCTGCACAGTCTGGTCCTGGAGAAAGCAGTCCTGCTTCCTCTCAGTTTCCCTGGCACCTTTCAGCCTAGTAACAGATCATGTGTATTGGCATAGAATGTGAGTCACAGAAAATGGCATGTTATATGTGAGAGAGCAGCTTTGGAAACATTTTGGGCCACTACTAGATAAGCAAGGAAATGAGGACTGTCATTGGGGTGTTGTAGGCTAGAGATCTGATTATGCCCTTACTGAAACACAGAGAAGGGAAAGAACCATCAAGGGGGAGAGAGGTGGGGATATTACTTTTTTGTAACACTGCAGAAAGAGTTACTCACTTACCGCATCCAATTCTAGCAGCCGCTGTTCGTGAAAGAGGCTGAAATCAGAAAAGGTTCAGCAACAACATAAATGATCAGTTGTCTGTAAAAATGCCTTGAAGCCAAAGTTTAAAAATTCTGTCTGTGAAAAATGTGACTCTGATCGTAATTGTACCTACCTGAACAGGAGTTTACTGGTGGTAGAGTTAGGTATAAATAGACCCAAAGTTTGGAGTCTGAAGGAGAGTTTAATTCTCACTAGAACTGAGATGACATAATATGGCTTTAGAGACATTTTAGGGGATCTGGATGTCTTCTCTAAAGGATCTTAAATAAATGGAGGAATTCTTGCATGATTTTTCCGGCTGTGTCCCAGCAAACTCAGACCAAATGATTGGAATAATCTCTTCTAACTCTGAACTTGCTGCAAGTTCTCAGTTCCCAGTTTGAATTAACTTCAAACTTCCAGTTTATGGTCCAGTTTTTGTCTATCTGAAGGCCTGTTAAGAAGCTAATTAGTGTAGACTGATTTTTGGAGCCTGTGTGACTTTGATAGTTGACTTCTCTATTATTACCATATTGCTTTAACTCTGGAGTTACAGGAGGCTGTCTTTCTGTAAATCATATTGAAAAGCTCATGGACCAAATGAAGACTAGAATCTCTCTACTGCAGCACAAGTAACCCAGGGGAAAATGGGAGTGTACAGCCAGTCTTAGAGCACAGGGCAGAGATAAACTTTTGAGTTTTGATCCCACTTCAGCAGTACTTGAGAACTGACTTTTGGTCAAAAATATTACCAGTGAGTAAGCACAAGTGTGTGTCTGCCTAGAATGAGTATGTTTCAGTGTGAGATTTGTGTAGAAGCAGCAAGGGAAGCTTGTGTTAATTTTGAGGGTTTTTTGAGTGAAACAGAGAAACTTAGGAAAAACTCAAGCTTAATGAGGGTGATTTGTTTGTTGTTGGTTTGTTGGGTTTTTTTCTGTCCATTGTAGCCACAACTTTTAAAAAGAATACTAGTAATTTGGTTGAAGAGAGCCACAAAGAACAACTGGGTAGTATTGCTGTTAGGTGTGTCAGCCACAGGAAGGCCTGCTGTCTCTTTCTGTCAGGGCTATGGGAAAACTGGTAATCTTTCAAAATGCCTCACCCCTCAGCTCATACCCGAACAGAAACACAAAAGAGGAATAAGCTCTCTTCATCCTCAGTCTGTTTCAGAAGTCAGCTATTGATGATGATAACATGTATGGTACTGGGCAAAAAGAAGGACTTATTTTAGGAGTAATTTTCAGGCTTTTAAAGAGAGTTGCCCTTCTATCAGTTGCAGGTAAGCCTATATAGCATCCAGTTAAGAACACATTAATCTGAGTTTGAGGGAAAAAAAGGCTGAAAAAACAATTAGGCTTTATTATGCAAAATTTTCAGGAGTAACAGCACAGTATTTCCACGGAGTGAAAACTTTACCTGTGTAGTGCTTTTCATGTAAATACATTCTAGTTTCTTAAGTAACTGTATTTCATAAGACTGTGTTTATTTCAAAATATGCAAATCATCCTGGGTGAAAGCTGTGGACTTTACCTTATTTGCTTTATTTGCAAATGGCCTTGGTCTCTCTCAAACCCGTAGAAAATAGTATGACTACCACAGTGGAGGAGAATTTAGGCTTATAGGTTGCAGGTAGCAATAAATGTAGAAGACTTCATGATTTCTTGGGCATTCTAAGGAGCAAATAACCTTCAGGAAGGTGGCAAATTTTTTTCTATGTATGCTGTCAGTCTTTGTACCTCTTTCAGACTTTTAGTTTGTCTCTTGGAAATATCCAGAGGGGAGGGGTTGGTCAACCTGGTTTTAAACATCCTTTTCCTTCATCTGTGTTCACAAAGCTCAGGCATGCAAAAAGTAACCCTGAAAATATTGCTGAGTTCCAGTTTAGGAGACGGGTACCCATAATTAAAGTGCTGTGCTCAATGCATCTTAGGGTGAACTGTATTCATTATTAGAGGGCATCATAAACACCATAAAGCTTGACTGAAACAGTGACTAATCTGTAGGGATTTCTTTACACATGAATCTGTTGTCTAACATTCCTACCTTCTCAATTTGGAGATTCCTTGGTAATCTATACAGGATAGTCTGCTTCTGGCCAAGGTGCTTACTTTCTTAACAGGCATGTTGTCTCATGGCACAGTCTGTGTATTTCTTAAGTTCTAGGTGTAGCAGCCCCTTTTGCATATTAACCTGTGTTAGCTCTCACAAAGGAAAAGAGGAAGTTGGATTGTACCTCTTTTTCTGTGCCTGCTAGCTCTGAATGGGGCATGATACTGCACTAGACTAATCTGGTCTCAACTCATTATCAAAGCACCAAACCAAGTCTAGGTATGAGCTAGAGGTAAAGAGAATGGCTGAAGAACTAAGAGAAAGCAGTGGCACATTACCTGTGGATATGAAAATGCACTGTATACTTGCATGTCTTGGAATTTAGAGACAATGGGGAGGGAGGAAACGCTCTCCTGTGGGCAGGCTTACTGTTACAAGTGGGAAACAATATTCCTTGCTGTTCTTCAGGGAAGAAATAAAATAGTTGTTTGGGGAACTCACTGTAAAAGACAATATTTTGCTAGCTATTGAAAATCTCATAGGTGCTAGCAGTGATTCAGGTTTGTTTCTATACAGGGAGTGACATATATTTTTGCCAGACATGGCTCAGCTCTGATTAATTTAAATCCTGATTAAAGGAAAGTGCTATGTTTTATGATTTGACTTTCCTTCCCTATCCCCTCCTCCATATGAAATCCCTACAGAGCAATAAAAAGAATACAGGCTCCATTTAAGAGGCTATATTAAAGGAACTGTACCTCTTCAAAAAACTGGTGCGAGTCACTGTAATCCTTCCAGTCCCCCCTCACGAACAGCTGCTGTTCAAATGGATTCAGCAATCCCCAAAGACTGTTAGATGAACAGGGTTATTTATGTAGTCAATAAAAGGAAAAGCAATGAACTACTATGAGCAATAAACATGAAAACTCTAGATTAAAACATTTTTGCAAATTATAGTCTTATCAGTTTTTAAACTACTGAAAGTTATGAGGTTCTTTTCCTTCCTTTTAAGGTTAAAATTTTAATCTAGTACAGCCTCCTTTTGGTTAAAGGAATATAAATGATTGTGTTTTCAGTTACTGTATTTTCCACTGTTCATGTGTGTCTGGACATGTAAACATGTATAAAACTTTTGAAGATAACAGCCCCATTCCTGTAAATTTATTAATTCAGTGCAGTTTGGATCTTGTGTCCTTTAAAGGACTGTGAATTAAGCTTGTAATGAATTTCCATTTTCCCTATTACTGGGTGATGTCATTGTAGGCATAAAGAAAGAGTATGAATATAGAGAGAACAGCCAAAATTCACAAGAGCAGAAAACATTAATTTCTTTTTTATTTTTTTTTATTGGAGGTTCATTCCAGAGAAGTAATTTTTTCCAACATCTGAAGCCACTGTGGTTTTCTTTAGTATTGTTTTTTTCCAAGTTATGACATTAAAGCATTCGCATTCTTCAAAATTTATTTAATACAAATGCAACAATATTGCAATGGATTTGTTTCTGCCAGGTGCAAATAATAGTGCATCTGAAGACTTCACAGGACCATGTTTCTTCTGACTTAAAGCTGTACTATGATTTTGTATCCTTGTTCCATGGCTATTGCTTAATTTTTATTTCCATCTAAGTGTACATAATTAATATTACTTACCTAAATACACTCACCAAATTCATACAGAGCTTTATGAATGAGCAAGGCTGTGCAGCAAGCAGCAAAGCTTGCAACAAAGTCCTTAAGGAAAGACTAGCACTAGCTAGGATTCACGCTTAGGAAAAATGACTGGTTGTTTGCAGACCAGAATGCATACTGCTATGCTTTATGTGGTTTGCATTTATCTGTTCCATTTATTTAACAATAAAAATCTCCCACTAATTTTTTCCATGATTTAAAATTATTAAAAAAAAAAAAAAACAAACCCTACTGTAGATTACACTTCAAAATCAACTTGGTGGTCTCCAAAGAATGGGGAAAGAAATAACTTTGTAGAAGCACAGACATCTTGAAGAGGCTAGAGACCTCTGAGTAGTCGTGTTTCTTTTTTTATCATTCACCTATTTTCCTGAAGCTACCTGTCTTTGAGGAGCTTATTGTTTATTTTGCACACTTAAAATCCTTATATTGTTGGAACAGTAAGGATATCTAACAGGTTTTTTTAAATGACACGTAAGGGGTTTGCCTCTAGAAAGAATTTTGAGCTCTGGTGATCCCAACCTTCCATGTAGAAGATAAAGCAGCTCTGCATAAGAGGGGTTAAAATATAGGCAGTGCTTCAGCCTAAAGAAAGTAGCAGTTAAAATACACATAGCATGGAGAAATCTGGCTAAAAGAAAGCCCACAAAAATCCTTTTCTACTTTCTGGGAGATTTATAAGGTACCACAAAACCTTCCCAAAGTAAATTTAAAATATTGAAAAAATGCAGCAAGACATCAGAAAAGTGACCAGTAGCACTTTTTAAAAACTTAGGGAATAAAAGCAAAGAACTTAAACATTTAAAACCAACAAAATCTAAATCCGCTAGTACACCAAAACAATTGCTACTTTAAAAACAAAATAAACAGTTTTGGGAGGAATGTTTCATTAAGTACTCTTCCAACAAACTCCACTTGCTGCAACAATACTCTCTGCTTCTCTGGATGGATGTCTTGCACACGAAAATCTGAGAGAGTGTAGTTGATGAAGTTTGCCAAAAGGCATGACCAAAAGTCTGTTAAGTTAGGAGAACCTTGCCATTCAGTTTAAGAAGACTTGAATGCAAGTTAATATCCCAATTTTAGGTTGAGGCAGGTAAAATTCTAAAACTAAGTATGAAGTTATTCATTACATGGGTAGTTTTGACTACTAGCTTTGAACTTGCAGCACATGGTGATATCAGGTCCGTTCCTTGACAGAATTAAGACCTGCCATATAATTATAGTAATATACCAACCTAGAGCTGACCTGTCTTTTCTGCAAGAATGTAGAGAACAATTAAGGCCTTATGACTGCGAAAACCTATTTTCATGATTAGTTTTATTCATAAGTGCATTAATATTGAACTTGGCTAAAATTCTTCCTATGTTAGCTTTGTTGTTGTTTACTGTTATGCTCAAAGGTGTACAGAATTTCCAACAAACCCTAGTAACCTGACCAGATGATGATCAGGACTGGCAGAGAAATGGCCTGTGAATGAGATTTTTACTTTGATTCCTTCTAGCTATGAAGCGATTTGCTTCCTGCTCAAATATATTTGTTTGCCTTTTGACCTTTGAGGAACCGCCATTGTGCAGCTCTGCTCTGTCAGAAAGTTGATCGGCCCTTTGGAAGAGATGTTTAGAGGTCCAGAATCTTCACTTCAGGTTGTTGTCTGTCTTGCCCAACTATATCATTGTCCTACATGAAGACATCAGCACTTACATCCCTGCAGCAAGTAGAAAACACTGAAGCATACAGAATCATAGAATTAGCTAGAACTAGCTATGTTGGAAAAGAGCTGTAAGATCACCAAATCCAAGTGTTACCCCTGGACTGCCATGTTCACCGCTAAGCATGTCACTAAGAGTCTCATCTACACAGTTTTTGAACACTTCCAAGGACATCAATTCTACCACTTCCCTGGAAAGGGTTTTCCAGTGCCTGGCTGGACTTTTGGTGAGGACTATCTCCTGCAAGACAGCTCCTGTAGAAACCTCGTATTTTATACAGCTCTATAGGAAACTTGTATTCTCTAACATTCTGAGGAGCAAACGCCCCAAGGTTGTTTGTCAGTGAGTCCGTATGTGAGACTTTATGTCCGTGGCAAGCAAAGTAAATAAAATCTGTGTCAATCTTTGATCATTTGCTAGCATGTCACTTCAAGACTAGCAGTCTCAGCTTCTACTTTGTATAAAAATGAATAAAATGGACAATTATAGCTGTCCTAAATCCCCTTTGTCTTCCAACTGTGTAGTCACTTACCTGTCTTAATTTAATCCCGGTAGGTAGCACCTTCTATTTACAAGGAAATCATGTTCTTTCCTTGAATGTTTTCCTGTGATGCTCCCACCCGCCACATATGTAGCAGAAATATAGGTCAGGAAGAAAGCAATAACACACGTATAAACTTGATTAGTTATGATTTGGTTATGGTGTTATAAATCTAGATTAACTCTATCAATACCAATGGAGTTACTTTTAACTTTTTCTTGGGAAAACGATTAGCAGAATAACTTGCAATATAAATAACTGAAGATTTCTTGTGCGCTAGTGGAGGAACCTTCTGGAAAAGTTCCTCTGACTCTTAATATTTTTTATGATTATTGATAGTTTGTTTAAATCAGCTAGTATTTCTAGTTTAGGTTATTATAGCTTCTGAATAACACAAAATACGTATACTGGATCTGGGAAAGCTTTTTTTAAACAGCTTAAAGATTTACTGTCCTGTGGCAAAGTGTTTTTTCTCAAATAAGGACTTACTTACTCAACAAGTTTGTTTCTGATCTCTTCAAAGGCTTGCCTGGAAATTTTCAGTCACTACCATGATGTTTTCATGTTCTTTCCTTTCTTCAAAGTCATATTAAAAGTAATTAGCCATCACTAGTAGTGCTGTATATAGAAAGCTTCTAAGTGTATAAAGCAGAAGGGTAGAAGTGCAATTGCCACCTTTTCATAACAACATCTTGAAGATTTGAGATGGGTGCATGAAAATCCATTGTGACCATAGTTCCTGTCTCCTTTCAGTCTGAGATGAGATAGCCCTGCTGCTCTCCTGACATCTGTTACTGTCCTGTGCTGCCCTGAGGCAACAGAATATTGCCGGGTGTTGATATTTCCATTATTCCCTTCTTGCTTCTAAATCCCTTTGATCCTTGGATCCACATGGTTGGATGCACGTGGAATTAATATCACTTTAAGCCTCAGGCTCATTCAATTTAGCATGTCTCTTCCTTCATATGTATTCAATATTAGAATCTCCTATTGAACTGAAAACAAATACATTGTAGTTGTCTGCTTAATTCATTTTACAAGCTTCTAAGATTCTGTGCTGCTGTGTCCTAGCTAACATATATTAAAAAAAAAAAAACCTAGAAGACTAACTTCACTTTTTTGTGGCTATGTGTGGAGCAGGAGCAAAGCAATCACTTGCTGGACTGCACCAGTTTTCCAGCTGAAAAATGATTGTGACTAGAGCAGCAAGAAACTCCACAGCTTTATCCATACGGACTCAGCATGGATTTGTTTTGTCCCATTTCTGCTTGATGTGGGTTTGCGTTAAGCTTGAGTTTCAAATTCAGAGAAAAGCCAATAGTGGAAGGAAAAACTTGTGTGGTTAGGGATGGTGATGATAACCTAATGTTTGCCATCTTCAGGAAATTGGCCTAAGCTTTACATATAGAAGAAGCCATTTTAAATTGGGCAATTTTCTTCTTTATTCAAGTTTTATTCTAAGGATTTCCAATTGTGATATCAAAAATGTGTAAAAATTGGTTTATTTCATGTTTTCTCTCAGATCTCTTTTCATGCATAGCACCAATACATGCAGAGAGAGTCTGTCTTTTCCAGCGCAGGTATATCTCCTTGTAATAAGTGGTTAAGAATTGTTTCAGCTATCTCATGGGCTTAGATAGTTGTGCTGGGAAGTTTCTCTTGACAGTTAAACCAACAAATCAATTCTTTGGAATTTCTCTGCATCCTATTATTTGTCCTTGCTGTTATTCTGTATCAGAAATTTAAAAATAGGAAATAGGGCAGTAGCAATTCTGCTGCCTGACTATATCTGTCAGTTGCAAAAATCATGTATTTGTCCTGATTGTAGGAACTGCCCTTACTTTCATTTCTTTCTTTTTCTAACTCCTAAGGAAGGGGATTATTTTTCTCTTTGTGTTTACGACTCTGTGTTAGAAATATTCATGCTTTCCTGAGCATACTGTGTCATCATCTTGGGTCCTAGAAAAGCTGCTTTCTTTGTTGCGTACTGGATGAATCATTCAGCTGTATGCTGTAGAACCACACATGAGCAGCACTGCTGCCTCTGATGGCTGGACTGAAATGTCCTCACAACAAAATTGCATCTGGCCATGCACTTTAAAGTGGATGTGGTGTCTATTTTAATGACCAAGCTTCAGTAGACACCTTATGACAATTTGTGCAATTTCTATAATCAGTTTTACAGCAAATCAAATGCCTAAACAACTGCTTCCTAAGGGCTTTTTATGTAGAAATTATTTGACTGTCATTAGTGCTCATACAAAATAGTACCTACTGTGCAAATAGTAAAGATTATTGAAACCCAGAGACTCCTACCAATTTCTTGCAGCAGGGTTTTCATCCAGAGTTGTCACACACACATTTTAAAAAACTCTAATTCTCAGCCTTCTCTGAGATGCATAGTCTTCTTGTACCAGCTAGGAGATGTATTGAGGGAATCGAGGCAGAAAAAGATCACAAACTGAGAGGGAATCGAGATCAGAAACAGCATCTGGAATTTGAGTTCCTTGTCTCTTCAAATTCCTAGGTCTTATGTAGAATTTGCCTGGATTACTCTGCTAAAGGTTGTTTATTAAAGCAATGAAAAAGATGCTTTGAAATATCTCCAGTATTTGAAAACAGGAACATGCTATTTAATCTGAAGAAGAAAACTCTTGCTAGCTGCACTACCTCTGGTTTCAGATAACCTACTCATTCCAAATATGAGGTTGTTGCCTCAGAGGCAGAAACCATCTATTGTCCTGTACCTCACCAGACAGATATCTGGAGTTTAATTTTTCCTGCCAGATAAGAAATAGCATAAATAATGCAGAGTTACAGTGATTACAGATCTCACAGAACTGTACTACTGTAGTTCATGATTAATGGCTTTACATTGAGCTGCCAAAACATTTACTGAAAGATGTGCTACCAGATTTCTAGCCAGTCAGTGTAAACTGGTTCACTTTTCTGACCCTGTGAAAACAGACTGATTTATACCAGTTTAAAACTTAGCTTCTTTACCTTAAGACATTCCTCTGAAAACATGATAATAGTAATCACAACAGCATTATTTATTTGTGCTTTTTCTGGCCTCTGGGCTTTAACTTTGATTTTAAGTAGTCTAGGGCATCAAAATCCATGCATATTTATTATTTCAGTCATCAATATTAGTGTCCATAGAATACATCACTGTACTTCCATATGGCTAAAATGCACCCAACAGTGATGTAGTTGGAACATTGTGTCACTGATGTGTTAGGACAAAGGAGGCATGAGGAACTAGTAAATAATCTCGGCAATGATGTGAGAGATCAAGAAAATATTGAGCATATTAAAAAAAAATGAGGGACCCCAACATAAGAAGTATGTGGTCCTGTTGGACCATGTCCAGAGGAGGGTCATGAAGATGACCGGAGGACTGGAGCACCTCTCCTATAGAGACTGGATCAGAAAGTTGGGGTTGTTCAGGCTGGAGAAGAGGAGGCTCTGAAGATAACTTTTAGTGGCCTTCCAGTATCTATAGGGGCCTGCAAGAAAGCTGGAGAGGGACCTTCTAGAAGGACATGTACTGACAGGACAAGGGAGAATGGGTTTAAATTGACAAAGGGGAGATTTAGAATAGATATAAGGAAGAAGCTCTTTAATGCAAGGGTGATGAGGCACCGGAAGAGGTTGCCCCAAGAATCTGTGTCTGCCCCATCTCTGGAAATGTTCAAGGCCAGGTTGAATGGGGCTTTGAGCCTTTGGTCTAGTGGAAGGTGTCCCTGCCCATGGCAGAGGGGTTTGAACTAGATGATCGTTATGTTCTTTCCAACTCATGCCATTCTATGATAACTATGAAAAAAAAACTCTAAGCTGAAAATGAATATTTGCACCCTCAAAAAAAACCATAAGCAAACTAAACCAGACCCTCAGGAAGCAGGAGAGGAGCCTTTCAACAGAGCCCAATAGATTGAGTACTGACATGAAGACATGCTGGGGAAGGTGGTGATAAACATGGAAACTGGAAACTTCCCAAATCCCTTTTCTATCTGCTGCTTAAGAACTGAGGAAAGACATCATTTCATAGAGACCAAGGACAGCAATAGAACTGGATCCTGCTTCTTACATGAAGATGCTATATGTTTTCACTAAAGTAATTCAGAGTTGAGGTTTGAAGCTGGCTTGTTAAAGATGCAAGGGAGAGATTTAGCTGATGAAATAAACTACAAAAAAATCCCAAAACAAACTGTGGCTTTAACAGAACTGTGGCTTCATTATAGTAGCCAGCAGCATGATACTGTGAAAAAAAGTGGCTAAGTAGCAGCACATGGGCATGTGTGATTCAATTAAGAAGTAAATATTTTGCAGCACTTGTTTTAGCTGGGAAACGTGGAGTCATCTTGACAGGGAAGGGATCCATGGTCAGTGGAAATACTAGCAAAATGATTGTGGTTACTTGAAAAGTAGGAATGGTAGTTGAGAAGTAGGGGAAGTCTTCCAGTGTTGTTGCCTGTAATGTGTAACATCCTTATGCTATTACACTGTTGCATGGCACTGCTGGGCCTGGGTGATATGAACGCTAATGCTGCAGCACAGTACGAGTTCCACTACAGAGCTCGCACTTGATAAGCTTGCTAAGGTCTTTGTGCTTTTCTTGGTTTCTTAGCTTCCTGTGCTGCTGATCCTTGAGGTAGTTACTGAGGGGTTAGGATTTGCTGATACTTGTCAAAATATTGCGATGTTGATTTGCAGTTGTTTAGGGATGCACACATCTAGTTTATACTACATATTCATAAGGTCTCATTTTTTTTAATTACCTAATTTTCATTCTTCCGTCTTCACAGCTAGATTCCTTAGAAACTATACCTGATGTTAAAAGAAAAGAAACAAATCCTCATTCTGATGCCTTTAGATGTAATTTTGTTCTTGTTGAAATAGTTGGGTTCTTACCTGCTTGGTTTATCTTCTTGAGTGTTTATGCTCAAAAAACTTTTTCAATGATCAATTATTTTGCATGTGATTTTGGAATTATCTTTTAAAATTGAAACCGAAGCATTCCATGATCAGCAGACGTGGATATGTATCACATGAGGTGCAAATATTCCAGGAATTTCCTCAGGAAGACTGATGAACTTTGCTTGTGTATCTTTTCAATTTTCAGTGCAATGATTTCTATTTCCTGTTTATTGGTTGTGGATATAGATTATCCTTATAATTGTCTCTTACTGTAAAACCACTATTTTTATGATCTACATGAGAAAATAAAATCTTATGCAAGTGGTCAAATTGCCTTTTGCTAGTTGTGTTTATGCTACATCTGTTGGTCCCCTGGGAAAAGCATTTTTCTATCCTTCTCTCTTACCTCCTCAGTGCTGGCTTCTAACTTCATGATGTAGAGATATTCTGTCTAAAGGGAGATTTTTGTGGTTTGCAGAACTCTCATTCCAATTTGACACTTCCTGTGATGATTTCATATGGTAACTTTCTGGTTGTTCCTTGCACAGGAAAAAACAGCTCTGCTTAAGTGGAAAATGGTATGGATTTTATTGATATTTAAGCAAACCCTTTTCATAAGGTTTATGCAAGTCTTTGAGCTTTTCAATCTCATTTATATTAATCAAATACCAGGTTTCCCATTTCTCTTGTTATTTCCAAGTTAATTATGGACCTTTGATTCATGAACACCTCCTACGATGGAGGTATATCGTTACTTTTTTAACTGACAGATAACATCCCAAGGCACGTTTGGTTTAGAGCTTCTCTGCAGAGTTTAAAAGTGCGCCCAGTTCTAAACTGGTTTTCAGCCTGCAGAGCTCTATATTGGCTACACAGAAGACTCCTGGCAATTGCTAGTGAATGAAGAGCTCAGAGATACGACTTGTGGAATGGAATGCGTGACTGGAAACAAACCACAGAAAGTAGCTGCGTTCTGCCTTCTGTCCTCCATGGCTGAAATCGGTTGTCAGGATAAATTTGACAGAGAAATGAAATTTTAATGTCAGTCATGATTTTGGTATGCTGGCCCCTTAAGAGGTGTAAGTGTCTCTGCAGTGGTGGTAGTTATTTTAAGAGAAGGAGAAGGATCATTTGTTTAATCTATCATTGAAGAAGAAATCTGTTAGGAACTGCATGCAAAAGGAACTGAAAAGAGAGTAGAGACAGCATGAGCAATTTTTGTGTATTCTAGAGATATAAAAAAAGTAATGGGATGTGAAATGTGAGCAGCATTTGTAGAAGTAGCTTTTTATCATATGTTTTTTAAAATATTCTGTGCTTTATCTTAAAGTGGTGGGGGAGAAAAAAGGGAGAGAATGCATTTCTCTGCTTCTAGTGTCAACATCACACATTTTTATTCACATCTGTGTAAACACTTGGATAACTGGCTTCTTTCTGACCCACTCATTTTCAGTATTGGCATACTGAGCAGTTCCACATAAAGGAAAAATGCACTAGACTGGCAACTAGACAGGTTGAGACACTTTTGTGGAGAAAAATATAAAACACTTTGCAAACAACAAAGCTTAAAAAATGGGAATGGCACTGCTGGGAGGAATGAGTCTTTAACATCCAACTTTGTGGGTGCAAGTCAGTTGAAAGTGGTCAGCTGTTCTTGCATTATTTGTCCTTATATGGGGTGGAGGAGGTGAGAGTGTCAAAGAAAATATCCTGAAGTTCATTCAGTTAAAGCTGTAAGACTCAACGATGGAGCCATCAAGATTCTCAATCACACTGCCAGTACAGCTGAATACTGGCTGGCCTTTGACAACCTTCATCATATGATGACCATTATATTCTCTATGTGTGTGTGACCGTACTCTTCCTGGTTTCTCAGCAGCTTCCTGCACCTTCAGAGTTGTATTTTTATTCTCCTGTTGATTCTTTTTCCTTCTTCTTCTCTTTCTTTCATTTTTAATCTCAATTCCTTTTTTTTTTCTTCTCTGTTCTTCCATTGTCAGGGATCATCTCTGCCTAGAAGTGGCATGAAATGGTATTCATCTTCTATCTTTCACTGCCTGTGAGTAAGCCTAGGCCAGTTGCCTCCATTGTGATAGACAAGTTAGTGTGACTGACAGGATCATTCCCTTAGAGAACATCTTCACAAGATGCCTTGCTATGCCTTGCATGATTCTGGCCTTTTAAAAGGGGATAGGAAAATTCTGCTTTGTGGACATGGTGGAAAGATTTTGTTATTCCTACCACTTTTTCACTGCTGATAGAGTAAATGCTGATATGTTCATTTAACATATACACTGTGTAAACAGGGGGTGAGGTTTGGATGAGAACAAAATTTCATGAGAAGAACCATTCTAACAAATTTTTATGTAGAAGAAGTAAAACGAGTCCTTCTTGGGTTTTTCTCCCAGCTGGAAACAGGGCAGTCAGGACAGACGTGGATCTCAGACTGAGTCCAACCATTCTTCTACTGATGCTAGCCCCACTGAAATGTGAAAAGGCTCCAAAACAGTTTAATTTTTGAATCTGTTGCACACACTTCAAGGCTTGGAGAATGTGCATTGTGTCGTTTTGCAGAATGTATCTGAACAAATGTGATGTGATCTGGGTAACTTGCTGCAACTCTAATTTACAAACCCAGTAAAAAGTATGTAAAACTTTTTTATGCAGTAAGGTGTTTGAATGTATCAGGCCAGTTTATGTTTGAAAGGTATTGATTTCTTTGCCCGTATCACCTACTGTCTGCAGTCTAAAATGTAAGCAGTGTTCACTTGTTATCAGAAATATACATTTGGCTGAGATTTGCAAACTGGTGCTTAAGTAAAATTAAACTAGATTCCTTCTGTCTGCTGCCTCCTCACTAAGCTCTGTAATGTTAATGATTTATATGTCAATATTGTTGTCATTTTCATAGGCTGATTTTTTTTTTTTGCCTTATAGCAGTTGTTACTTTTCAAATTTAGTGTTCGCTACAGAATAAGAGTTATCTTGCTGGCCCATATCCAGCATGTGAAAGTCCTATATTATAGTCCAAATTTACATCAATTGTCAGATGAATCATACAGCCTTGTGCTGGAAGGGACTTCAGAAGGCAGTCCAGCCTTTCCCATGTCCAAGGCTAAATCAACTGTATGCGTCATTCCTGACATACATTTTTATGGCTTCCAGCACTCAAGACCCCAAAAACTTGAGCAATCTCTTCCAGGACTACTTCAATTCTTATTTATGAAACTTTTCCTCTAATGTCTAAATTGTCCATGGTACAATTAAAAGCTTATAACTTCACGTCTCATTTTCTGTGTACATTGAATATACATTTGTCTTCATTTTCTTTGCAAGATGTTAAGTGTTTGAATGTAGTTACCATCTTAAATTCTCCACCTAGTGGGGTCCACTTGGGGAATCATTCAGTTCAAGAATTTATAAAAACGCTACCGCTTTTGTTTGCCTGTTTCTAGTTTGCAGCTGCTTCAGGCTTGGAGTGCAGCATGCAACACTGGATGTGAAACCTTACTAGCTGTGAGAAAAATAGACAGATGGCTTCAGTGTTAGGAGTTGGTCTTGTTTGATTACATCATTTCTAAAACCTGTACATTAAAGTAGAAAAGAAGTCTCCAGCTCAAAGGATGCATGTAGGGGTTCACATTCCATCATCTGAAGGCTACTTTAACTTCTTGAAGATCTCTGGTACAGCTCTTCTGGAAGGATGAAGGATGGCACTGTTTTAAACTTTCTTTTCTTCCTTTCTATTCATAAAGACAGGAAGAAAATCACAGGAAGCTGACCTGTGTTAGATAGATAATGTGGTATTGAGGGTGCTGTGAACCAACCATAAGCTCATTCTCTCTAGTAGACTTTGTTTTATCCTGAAATTTTGAGAGCTGTAGAAAAATTTCTTCTGCAATTTAATTGTATATGTTCTTGTCGGTGCTGTAACTGCCTAACTGGAGCATCTTGCAGCAATAAGTACTGTATGCAGTCTAGTGCTCTTATGAAATAAAACCAACTCTTTGTTAATGAAGAAAAAAGGTTTTGTCATTGTATTTTCTCATCTTGGATCGAGGTTATAACTTTTTCCGCAAGGTGGTGTTTCTGTCTGCTTTACAGTGCCAAATACGGTGTTAAGGACTGATGTATAATCTATGATTCTTGGAGTTTGCTGGCTTGCCTACATGAACAGACTGCTGTTTCCAGAAAAAATAAACTTGTAGGAGAACTTATGGACTACGTTTTCTGCTGACAGTTAATGGGACTTTTTAGAATGGAAAGCAGCACAGAATTTGGCCATGTGCAGACTGTCTCAGCATGAAGAACCGGTGGCTCTTTCAAACAAAGAACCTAATTCCTTTAGTATTAAGTATTTGCAGTATAATTTGAAACTTACTAATGTTTATCCATGGCCCAGTTTATCTCTGGCTGAAGTCAACAGGCCTCTTTCCAACCTTACCCCAGGGTTCACACACCTCAGCCAGCAGAGTGCGTGTGTTCATTTTCCCAAATGGCATAGAACTTGGCAGACTTTGGATTGTCTTTGTTTTTTGAATTCTGGCTGTATTTGAAACTAAAGCACAAAGCAAAATTTAGAGGCTAAAAATTCTGTGGTTTGTGAACCATAAATATTCCATGACTCACCTTTCATGCAATTTTATGGCCCTACTGGCTTGGAAATGGACAATATCAATTGGCCACCTGCAGCATCAAGGAAAGTTAACGTTGTGGTTAGTCTCTGAAATGTGGAACTGAAAAGAAGAGGGGGAAAAAAAAAAACCAACAAAAACCAACCAGAGCCCCAACAGACAACTTCACTCTAAATTGCTGATTTAGCATAATGTTCTACTGCCACTGAGACATTGCAAAAATAGGACTTTTCCATAAAAGTTTTTACTTAAATCACATGGTAGCAGGTAGACCTTTCAAAACTTGCCCTACGCTCTTTCAGAATTAAACTTGTTAGCTCCGCTAGAAGCCTTGCTGAAACTTATACTCCGATAAAAGGAATTCCCTTGCAAAATAAGTGGGAAATATGATTTTTTTTATTATTTTTTTCTTTCATTGGATCTCTGACATTTTGATTTTACTTTTTTTTTTCCTTTTTTCTGTCTCCTAGCACTATAGTCTTATACTAAATCACTGAAGCACTGAATCATTCTTCTTGCTCAATAGCGGGAGAGTCAATACATACAAATTACTTTTAAGGTGCTTGGATGGAAGATATTGTGTAAGTGCTAATTGTGGCTGTTGTCAAAGCATTATTACTGGACTTGTGTATGTTGAGTATTAAGGTCTGAAGCCAAAGCTGCAGATGCAAATTTGTGCTTAAGTACTTGAAACTTCATCCTATTGTCAGCTTATATTGACATGCTTCACCTCCATATGGCTGCCACTGGCACTGAAAGTTATTCTAGAATTGCAAGTTACATGTCAAGAAGGTTTCAGGAGTCTATTCCAAAGGTTTCACCCAAGTTCTCTAAAATCCATGGTCAGCTGGTACTCAAGTATTCTGTGCTGTTCAGTCACTGATGCCATATGCTTATGAGTTCGAGAGAGGAAACAGGTCGAAATTCTCATCTACTGTGTGAAGATGACCTGAAAAAAATGCCTTCCCACAGATTTTTCTGCTACTGGCATCAGTGTACGACCGGAAAGAAGCACACCATTGGGAAAATAATTTTACTTCCTGTAAAAATAGGAGCCCAGATCCTGCTATTCAGCTATAAAGGTCATCCCACACCCAGAAACCTCCCTGAATTTTGGACAAGCTTTGACACATGTATGTTTATTAGAAACAGCAACTTGTGCCAGTTATTTTATGTACTTGTAAAGCATAAGATAGAAATTGTGTATTAAGTACAAGTGGTTTTTGGCAAGTGGGATGTCTCTTCAGATATTATAAGAGCATGGTCTGCATATCTTGAAAATCCTTCTTTAAGGATTAGAAAAAGTATTACTAGAACTTAGTTCTTTTATGAGGCCAGCTATCAAAGATGAAATTCAGATTGAGATTTTAGTCAAAACCTTCACAAGAATAAAGTTTTTGGATTTTGGTTTATGCTGGTTTATACAGCATTAGAAATGGTCCTTTAAAGGGGAGTCAGTAGAATTTTATTGCCAGGACCTGCTGCTTTGTACACTGAGAGGCTTTCTTTAAGTATTTGGGGTTTGTTTTATTTTTTTTTTTTTTTTTGTTTTGGTTTTTTTTTTTTTTTTGGGTTCTTTTTGGGGGTGGGGGTGTAATGTTGCTTGTGATCTAGAATTGTAGCAGGCTTTGAAGTCAGATTGGATTACCCTCCCCAACATGCTTCTATAAGGAAGACACTTTGGAATCAGCAGGAACAAGCCCAGCTTGCATCTCGTCTGCCATCTGGGTTTCCCTCTGGTTTCAATTTGCTGCTATAACATAGTTCTTAGGTATAGAGGCTGTACTGAACCTGCCCAATGCATGTCAGATTTAGTTACTCATATTTCTTCTAAGATAACTGCTGCAAAGAAGTGGTGTTTCTTGTGGTCTCTTCTGATTTACTGCTGCTTAATTTGATGTTTCAGATTAAACATGCAAGATTTTGAGACTTAAAATGTCATTGCATTCTTTTAAGATGTCCAGGTGCTTTGTAATGGGCATGTTTTTTCTTAAAATTTAACACTCAGTGATTATGGAATAATTGAACAATGTAGTATGGCTGCTTATAATCAAGATGAATCTCAATTATAAGGTGTACATCCAGTTCACTCTTTTTATATGTTTTTCCACGTCTTTTCTTGTACCTGATACAGCTTTTGCAGGTAATTTAATGTATCAGTTAACCTTGAAGATGCAACTGTGCAAGGACACATATCAGGACTCATGTTACACGTGTTCTGTTGCAGCAAAACATCTACTGACAGTAGGTGAAGTTAAGGTATCAATGCAAATCAAATGGGCCTGGTGTCTTCAGTACACTAAACAGCACTATTAAACCTAAGAAAATTAGAGGATGTTTACAACTGTCTGTATCTGCAAGAAAGTCACATCCTTGCTAGTAATTTATTTGGTAGGCAGAACAGAAGCTAGGGAGGGCATAATTTTATTTTACTTCATAAAAACTTTGGGGATTTTTTTTGTTATGTAATTTATAAAAATAAAGGGGTTTCTTCTTTATCAGAACCCACATTACCTTTAAGTGTAGGTCACTTAACATCATCTTGAGTTATGCTTTGTAGAATATCAGGATGAAATTCCTCACCCAGCTATGTGATTGTACCAAGGAAACAATTTCAGGTTAAAGCCCATGCTGCATTAGTTAAGTAAATATAATAAAATACAATAAAAACACCAAACGTGTTGATTGGACAAATAGATTATCTTCTTGCCTCTCTCTGATATGCGAAAAAGAATTCAGGTGCATGTCACACAAGCTGTATGATAATATCTTTTTGTCTTTTTTGTCAGCTGAATATTAATTGTAAAGTTTGTTCTTAGTCACATTAGATTAGCCACTTCTACTTATGAACACTAGCCACCGTCATGATTTCCATATTCAACACATATGAACTCAGCATCACAGAATCCCTGAAAGAATATGTAGAAAGTGTTGTCCTTTTTCTTGCAAGGATACTAAAGGAAATCTGCCACAAAACACTTTGATTCTCCTTTTATCTCAAATAGTGTAGCGGAGACTCACAGAAGGTATTACACAGTGCTAAGTAAGAAAACTACCTAGCTTAATTTCAGAAATCTACTTACATTGTAACTGAAACTCAATATCACAGTCTTGTGTGTATCTCCTTTGGAGTTCGATGCTGTTTCAATTTTGAAAACAGCCTGGAGAACATAATTGTATCAGATTGAAACTTAGAGGCTGCCAGGTATTTTGTTAAAATGAGCACCTTCAGAAAGTTTGAGCCTGTTGTTTCCTTTTTCTGTGCACAAGCAAGATTCCTCATAATGCAATGCCTTGTGTTTGACTTGCTGAGTGTAAAATTCAAAGCACTGAAACTATGGGATTTGAAGAACTTGCTTACTTCTGAGAAAATCTTTGATGTGATGGTCCCAGATGGAATTGTAATTTAGTTTGGAACGTGTTTTGCTGTCACTTTAGTGATCCTAAGCTTTAGCACAAATTGCAAGTTGATCTGTAATTCCCATCTGCGTGGGACAGTTCTGCAAATGCATATTGTGGGAACTTATCCAGGGATTTTACATACACGGTTTTGCCAAAACTTAATCCTGCAAAATTCCTGGATCATGGACTTGTGTGTGAAGATTTGGCATCTGATCCTGTTCCTACTGCCATGTGTAATAGTCGCTATCAAATTTTACTGGGAATAGGGCATTTAGGGGTCTGGAGTGACAACATCTTGAAAACTCTTATGATGAAAGGGCTTTTCCAGAAACCAGATATATAGAGAACAAGTAAGAGGATGATGGTCATTTATGGATGAAATGACAGAAGAAGAAACCCTAGTTGTGTCAGGACGGATACAAAATCTCACTTTGTTCCATAGTGTCAGTACACATTTGGGGGCTTTGCTTGATCGCAACACATAGCAAGACGTACATATACCAGAGTACGGGCACAAGAAGATCGGAACATCATGAAAAGAAGATTTGTGGACAGCACCCTATTGTTTCATTTGAAAAATTAAGGATGTATTTCTCTTGTACTAATAGCACGTCCTGTTCAAATTTGTCCTACTTGCAGCAGCATAATGTTGTTGCTATTCCTCTACCAGAGGCCAGTATCTCTTATATTTTCTGGGTCTGAAGGAGAAGCTACCTGGAATAGTGTTGTTATGGAATAATGTGGCTATAGTGGAATTACAAGTCCTTCGCTTCCTGTTCTCATCTGCTAAATCTACAGATGACTTCATCACCTCTGCTGATCCTTCATTGTTCTTTCCACATGCTGCTTCTTGGATACTAGTAGCTGACAGGAGGCAGGACATTTCTTTGTGTGGTCTTGTAAGGCAAGATTGAAAAGATAGCCACAAGTCATTAGGGCTGCAAAAATCCATTTCTGTAGCTCTGTAGAGGGTGTGTTCAGCTATGGATTTGCGTAGAAGTATGCTAACTGTTTGTGAGTGCTTTTGGTAAATAGAGAAGCTGTAGGAAAGAAAATAGGGCATGTGAAAAAGGGAAGCTGTCAAGCAGGTTTAGAAATCAAAGAAACTTTTTAAGTACTGAAGGTTTTGAAGCAAAATGAATAATATTTAGTCCCTAGGAAAACTGCTGAATTCAGTGATATATATGTAAGAGAACAAATTTTACCTAGTGCTTTAAAATGTGTGCTGTTTGAAAACACCCCCCACACACATACCACCCTCACGTGATTTATTAAAAAAAAGAACTATAATGAGATCCAGCTTCCTTTAAGTTCATGATGATTTTGTGCTTTTTGTCAGTTATTCTATTTATGTGCTCCTATTACTGTAGCCTGACTCCCGCCGTCTAATATAGTTATCCTTACTGCACTTCCTTGTGGTAAGGAAGAACAGTAATCCCCGTTTTACAAATGGGGAGCCATGGCAGAGAGAGGCTTAGTGCCTTGCCTGAAGTCATGAAGGCAGCGCATTACAGGAGTAGGGAATTCAACTAGGACTTCTAAACAGCAGACAAATGCTCCAGCCCCTGGGCTGTCTGTCCTTTTACTGCTACATTTAAAAGACCTCAAAAGGTTTTATCCAGACTCCAGAGGTGGTTCAGAGGTTATTGAAGGCAGTCTGGTTAAAATGACAGAATAACTGGACTAGGTAAAAATGTGCCACTTCGGTGCAGAGTTGTAGTATTAGTGAGTCAAGTAAAGGGTTTTTTAGCTGGCAGCTTTGGTTTCCTCTCAATCATGTGAGCTTGCTCTCTTACATTGATACATGTGTTCTCTCTGCAACTCATCTTAATTCTGCCTCAGAGGAAGGACTTGGTAATAGGAAATCAGTATAATTGAATGGTTATGTAGGAAGCTGGTGGTAAGTATTTACTTATATAAAATAAGTGGAGGAGAAAAAACTGTGAGGTGGATTTTTTAGTGTTTGCTTTTTGGGGGTTATTTTTTAGAGGAGAGTATTGAGTG
Organism: Forpus xanthops; assembly: GCA_032466535.1. Taxonomy (NCBI): domain Eukaryota; kingdom Metazoa; phylum Chordata; class Aves; order Psittaciformes; family Psittacidae; genus Forpus; species Forpus xanthops. Next base: position 21,444 of record JASSUY010029745.1, read on the forward strand.
ACAGAGATTTGTTCTCAGTAGAAAATGCTTCAGAAACATTAGTCTGCCTTGGTATTAGAAAGATTAGAGGGCACACTGTGAGAATTTGTAAGGATTTATGTGCTTTTTAGAAAGGATTAAGAATAAAAGAAATCCAGATTAGAAATGCTGTCTAACCACATCACTACCCTGCATGCCAACATTTGCATGGTGGTTTGCTTTTATGTTTAATACCACAATGTTTGTATTACAACTTAAGTTACAGTTGGTTTTGTTTAAGGTGCACACAGCGTGTAAAATGCAATGGTATGAGTTCATGTAGCATTCTTGAAAATCTTACTCAGTTGCAAGTCTGAAATACCTAAGAAAAAGATTTTAAGGATGGGCTCATTCTAAAAAGTTGCTTAAATAAAACAAAACAACACAAATGAGAGATGTTCCACTACTTTTATGTGTCTGCTTTCTCCTTTTTTACCAAATTCTAAGCTTGGACAAGAGTTGTTCTCTGGAACAATTGTTTCTTTAAAATATTTGAATGTGGTTCTTCCAGAGTAACTTCAGACTGCACAACATGGGTTTATTTACTTGTTTAGGAACATAATTGCTAAACATACTCTAGGCTGTAAAATACACTTCCTAATTATTTACTAGAAACACCTTCAGCACACATAGCTAATTAAAGTCAGATTACTAAATGGGAGAGATTAGAGGCTTGTGTTGCTAGAAAACTACTTGTGCTGATTTGAATTAATATTCATTTGTAAATTCAATCCCACTTAGACATTTTATTTAGAAAAACAAGTCTGTGAAATATATACCTATGGAACAGACTAGTTATTACTTTGGCTTGTACTTTACAGTCTCAGTGTATTAGGCATCAATTTGTTGACAGGTTTTGGCATCTTACCAACATGCAATGGAAGTGGAACATGACCTGTAAGAGGGGCTTAGTTGTTACGGATTATTTTTTTTTCATTCTATCCCCCCATTCCTTTTTTCTTTTTTTTTTCTTTTTTTTTCTTTAAAAAAAAAAAAAATATTGTATTTTCTTTCCTCTTCTCCTTATTCTCCCTCTTCCCTGATTTTTTCTTGTTTCTTGTTTCCTGTTTCCCATTTTTCTTTTTTCTCTTTTTCCATTTTTCCTTTTCTCCTTTTTTCCTTTAATATTTTTTCTTTTCTTTTTTCCTCCTTTTTCTTGTTTTCATTTTTCTTTCTTATCCCTCCTCCCTCCTCTCTTTTCTTCCTCTTTCTTCTGCCCTCCCATTTCCACTTTTCCCTCCATAGACACAGGACTTCAATGCTCTCTAGATATACCTGAGCCCAGTGATCCTTGGAGGATGAGTGTATGTTGAACAGTGTCTTTTCTAGGCATGTGCTGGTGTCTCTGTTTCAGGTAATTGGTGAATTTGTTCTTGTAGCATCCTCAGTGTGGAGGTTTCTGTATGTAAGCAGGTGTTATGCCAAATGTCACCCTTCAGAAGCAGTTTATTGTCCCTAAGGACAGATGCTTGAGCAATTTGTCACTACAGAATAGTCCTGTGTGCATCTGTGGATTTATATATAGTTTTCCCTTGTTGTTTCAGCCCTTCTAATGGCAGTGACCAAAACTGAATTCAATTTGCATGAGTGAATATCAAATGTAAATTGGATTCTGGATACTGGTTGTTTTGTTTATAATTTTACTATTCTTACAGTATTGATTTTAATAAAAAATTTAGGTGGTATATGCTTCTTTTGATGTTTTGGTTTTGTAAATTCGCTGTGAAGTTGATAAAGATGTATGTGGAAGGACGGGTTTTGTTGCTGGCTCGTTATGGAATTAAATGCATAGTAGAATCATAGAATAGTTAAGAGTTGGAAAGGACCTTAAGATCATCTAGTTCCAAACCCCCTGCCATGGGCAGGGACACCTCCCACTAAACCATGCCACCCAAGGCTATGTCCAACCCGGACTTGAACACTGCCAGCGATGGAGCATTTACAGCTTCCCTGGGCAATTCATTCCAGTGCCTCATCACCCTTACAGTAAAGAATTTCTTCCTCAGATCCACTCTAAACTGCCCGTTTAAGTTTGAACCCATTACCCCTTGTCCTATCACTATAGTCCCTAATGAAGAGTCCCTTCCCAGCATCCTTATAGGCCCCCTTCAGATACTCGAAGGCTGCTATGAGTTCACGCAACCTTCTGAACAGCCCCACCTTTCTCAGCCTGTCTTCATAGGGGAAGTGCTCCAGTCCCCTGATCATCCTTGTGGCCCTCCTCTGAACTTGTTCATACAGTTCCATGTCCTTTGGATGCAAGAACTGCACACACAGTACTTTAAGTGGCATCTCATGAGAACAGTGTAGAGGGGCAGGACCACCTCCCTCAACCTGCTGGTCATGCTTCTTTTGATGCAGCCCAGGGTACGTTTGGCTTTCTGGGCCACTAACACATACTCCCATCTCTTGTTCGTTTTCTCATCATCCAACACCCCCAAGTCCTTCTCCACAGGGCTGCGCTGAATCTCTCCTCTGCCTAGCCTGTAGCTGTGCTTGGGATTGCTCTGATGCAGCTGTAGGACCTTTAACTTGGCATGGTCAAACTTCATCAGGTTGGCATCAGCCCACCTTACAAGCATGTCAAGGTCCCTTTGAACGGCATTCCATCCCTCCAACGTATCAATCAAACCACACAGTTTGTTGTCATTGGCATCTTGCTGAGGGCACACTCAGTCCCACTGTCCACGTCACCCACAAAGATGTTGAACAAGATCCCTGAGGGTCACCATTCATTACCAGTCTCCAGCTGGACATTGAGCCATTGAGCACAACTCTTTGCATGCGGCCATCCAGACAGTTCTTTATCCACTGAGTGGTCCACCTATCAAATTGATGTCTTTCCAACATAGAGACAAGGATGTCGTGTGGGGCAGTGTCAAACGCTTTGCACAAATGCAGGTAGATGACATCAACTGCTCTACCCCTGTCCATCTAATGACCAAACAATTAATTGAAAGAATAATTCTCTCACTTTTTCAGACAAATGGTTATTTCAGGTGATGATTGCTGTGTGCATACAGAATACAACTGATATCTTGGAAGTATTTGCCTTCTAAACCATAGTTTAATTGATTTTTTTTTTTTCCTTATGCAAACTGGAGTTTCATTGTTTACTCCGGTATTATTATTTTAACCAGATGAATAAACACAGAGTCTGTTGTGGATTGGTGTGTATGGCAGAGGGTTAAGACTGCAAACTCAGTGTTTTTCATTGGTACAACATGACCTAGTGGTGGGTGAAGCCATTTCTTAGTTTTTTTTCTTTGTCAGACTTGTCTATTAAGTAGGCATTTTACAGTGGGTCTTCTAGTGTACATAGATGTTTTAAAAAATTAGTGGTAGGGTAAGCTACTACTTTCTTCACCAGAAAACCTGAAATTTTTCTTTTTGAAAATACATTTATTTCCTGGGGAAACATAAAATGTGTAGCGGAAGAATCACCTCTGAAGGGGAGATACCTGTAATTAGGTCTCTGTGCTATTTTACAGGTCTATCTGCTGTAGAAGGATTTGCAGTAGAGACTTGAAATTTCTGCAAGAGTATTTGTTATGTACTAGAAGTGCTTTGGAGTGAGAGATCCAGATATTTCTTAAGATCTTGAAAGCATGGTATGAAAAATCAGATTTTCCACATTCCCGCTTGCAACTTAAATCCAGGGCAAACAGAGGTCTCTTTATTTCATAAGTACTTGTGTAATGTTGGCTCTGCTTTTGCAGCTTACTGATTTTGGTGCATTTGAAGCCAGGAAAATCAAAGTCACATTGTGAAAATATCCTCCTGAAATATGTTATTACCTTTCAATACGGTTGTAAAAAATGACTTTATGGTTAAGGCTCTGGTCTAGGACTTGAAAGTTCAAACCAAGTTCAGCTCAAGGCTGTGACCCTGATGGCAACTGCAGGCACACCAGGCATTCTTCCTTGGTCTTAGTTCTCCACCCAGAAGATAGCACTTGTCACCTTATGCCAAAGACTCACATTATATGTACAAATATAGTGAATATATAGAACAATCTGCTCTTGATCTGATTCTTAGCTGTTACTGTCATGTAAGTAACTATTCCTCACAATTTCTATATTACCACTGCTTTCTCTTTTACAGTCCACATCATGGGGGATGTGAAACTGGTGACATCTACTAGAGTCTCCAAAACCTCTCTGACACTCAGTCCCCCTGTTCCTGTTGAAGCACCAGCGTTCACTCTTCCTCCTCGGAATATCCGAGTGCAGCTGGGAGCCGCTGCAAGATTTGAGGGGAAGGTAAGAAACAGAGATGATGTAGCACTTCTCCATTTATTTTTGCTCCTCTTGAAGCTGCTTAGTAGGCTGCAAAGACAGTGAAGTTACTCTGCAATACAGGACCTTTATTCAAACATAATGCACCAGTCATTACCCTTCTGAGGAGGCAGGAGCATTACAGTCTGTTTCCTAGAGGAGTGCTGCAAAACCTAAGCATGTGCTAAGTGTAACCTAGTTGAGCATGCCAGGAACTGAGCTTAGTATTAGTGGAAAACTGCTTCAAGAGCTGTCTCTAATCAGAGAGTACCTATTCTCCCTGCATATTCATCTACCTGCATCCTGGATGTATCTGCTTGTGAATCTTACTGTGTAACACAAATCCAACCCAGCTATGGCATGTTCTTCCTTGTAGTCAAGCTAGGAATCTGTAGAGAATTTTCAGAGGAAAGATTGATCTCTTCAAGGAAACTTGTTAACCAAAAAGGTTTTAAAGGATGTGTAGTGTAGCGTACTGTGGATTCCAGGTTCTCCTGTTCCAATCATACTTGGGACATCAAACTGTGTTTACTGGCACCCATATTTGTTTCATGCTGCAATTTTGGTATGATCCCTTCCTTGTTCTAGCTATCTTCCTTTCTCCACACTTGACCCAAGTCTTTTTCCTGGAGCTACCAGTTTTCTTTTCAGACCTTTCAGCTTCTTCTCTCTACGTCATACTCTCCCTGTATGCTGACAAGTATATCATCAAGCTGACTGAACTTTTAATCTTTTCAAGGGGTGGGACTTGTCTGACAGAGGCAGGAAGCTGCAAATTTACTGTAACAAAAGTAAGGGCTAGAAGGAATTTGGGAAATTCATAACTTCTGAAATTCAAATAGAGGGTTGGTAGAGGGCATATGATGTTTATCTTATTTGTTTATACAAGTGCAGGCCAGGAACTGGGCAAACAACAAATTTTTGGAGTATATAAATTTTTAAGTGTAAACCTGGAAGTAGTTCTTGGATTTTACTTTCTTTGAAGAAAAATAGGCATTTTTTTTGTAAAAAGCAGATAGAATCATAGAAAGGATAGGGTTGGAAGGGACCTTAAGATCATTTAGTTCCAATCCCCCTGACATGGGCAGGGATGTCTCACACTCTACCATGTCGCCCAAGACTCTGTCCAACCCGGACTTGAACACTGCCAGGGATGGGGTATTTACAACTTCCTTGGGCAGCTTGTTCCAGAAGCTCACCACACTTACAGTAAAGAACTTCTTCCTTATATCTGAACTGAACTTTCTCTGTTTAATTTTTATCACATTACTCCATGTCCTAATGCTACAGTCTCTGAGGAAAAGTCCCTCCCTAGCATCCTTGTAGGCCTCCTTCAGATACCAGATGTCATGTCACCACACAGCCTTCTCTTCTCCAAGAAGAACAGCCCCAACTTTCTCAGCCTGTCTTCATACAAGAGGTTCTCCTGTCCCCCTAATCATCCTCGTGGCCCTCCTCTGGACTTGTTGCAACAGTTCCATGTCCTTTTTATGTTGAGGACACCAGAACTGCACACAGTACTCTAAGTGGGGTCTTATGAGAGCAGAGTAGAGGGGCAGGATCACCTCCTTCAACCTGCTGGTCACGCTCCTTTTAATGCAGCCTAGGATACAGTTGGCTTTCTGGGCTGTGAGTGCACACTCCCGGCTCATGTTAATTTTTTCATCGACCAACACCGCGAAGTACTTCTCCGCAGTGCTGCTCTGAATCTCTTCTCTGCCGAACCTGTAGCTGTGTCTGGGTGTGCCCTGACCCGGGTATAGGACCTTGCACTTGGCTTGGTTGAAGTTCATGAGGCTGGCATTGGCCCACCTCTCAAGCATGTCAAGGTCTCTCTGGATGCATTCCTTCCCTCCAGCATTACCAACTAAACCACACAGCCTAGTGTGATATTAAGGGCCAGTCTGTATGACACTGGCCAAGCTCAGTGAGCATTCCTTTTCATACTGTTTTTATCTGTTCTCCCCATCTCTTTATTTCACCCTGCTTTTCTTCAGACGCAGTGGAAAATGGCAACATGTTGCTCCTTGAGGCATGTGACACTTATGTACAATACTGTTCTAAGGAACTCTGGTTCTTCTAGATACCACTTCAACTGGCAGTAAAAGTACAGAGAGATCAAAGTTGAAGCATGTGATGTTGCTATGATTTGGTTTTGCATTTCTTGTGTTTCCTCATTCAAAGCTCAAGTGGGGTATTTAACCATTTTAAGTGTCTTCTTCAGACTTTCAATTATCAGTTAGATGGAAGCAATTGTAACAACCAACAAGCTAGAGTGCCATCAGTGCTTTGCATTTTTTTTTCAGATTTGGTTTTAATTTTTCAGGGATACCTATCCCCTTTCTATAGTTGGTTTGGATGCTACAAGGGTAAAGTCTGAGGTTTGGGGTCTTTTTAGTAGCTTGGAAAAAATAAGCAAATTCAGTACCATGTAAACTGACAGGCTTAGTTCATTGAAGGAACAAAGCTTTGGTTGAACTTCTGAATTGAACCTACTTGATGAAAATCTAAATTCTAGTTCTGGTATATGAGCATGGCTGAAGTCTTTCATTTTCCATCTTAAAATGGGGGTGATAATATGCTAGTTGCACGCATGTCATATAGCTGAAATAAACTTTTAATGCTCAAAGTGCTTTTTGCAAGTGCCAAATATTAGAGCACAACCTTGCTGAAATACATGTGAGATCTGCAATTACTTTGTGGCAAGTAGCCTGCCTTAATGGTTTGGCAAACCAAGATGAAGCAGTTACAGCTGTTGCCTCTGGTACTTTTCCCTCTTGCTATGTATGCAGCATTGCCTGTGTTTTGCTCAGTCCAGTTTGCTGCCCTGAAGAAGTTACGTTTTACCTCTTTCAGGTAACAGGGGTGAGAAGAAATATGGAACACAGCTGAAGAGATAAACCAGACAATCTTTATTGTTATGAATTAGTTCCAAAGTTCCTGGAATCCATCCTAGCTGGAGGCCCAGATAAAAACTTGCAATTATTTTAGGGTTTTTTAGGAGGGAACAAGCAACATTGGAAATAATTGGACATAAAGAGTAATGGAGCACAGCATGTTCTTATTGTCTTATGTAGGAAAAATTAGGTTGGTAATTACAATGCCAACTATTAAAATTGAGGGTATGATCTGTTTATAATGTAAGACAGTGAGTGAGATCATGTTTGGTTCTGTTGTTTATAATTGGTAGGTTCAAGTTAGTATTTTGTTTGTGCTTCTAGTCTAGAAGTGTGGGCAGGATGAGGGGGAGCATAATAGTACAATTTGCAAGGATACTGTCACTTAAAGCTAGTGCAGCTTGTGCAGCTTGTGTCATCTGAGTCCTTCAGCTGGTTAGTGCAATGTTGCTTGTGTCGCTTTAATGTTCCAGAGGCTCAGAAGGATAATGGATCTGTTCAGAAGTACAATCTTACTAAAAAAATTTATTAAGACTTAGTAATAGAAGTAGCTGCTGAACATACTTGGGATTTTCTATTCTGGAAAATAGGCTACAGATGTTATGATGGGTTGTTGCTGATACTGTGCTTTGTCATGTCTTACAAATATTAAACTAGACTTGGGCTAAAGAAAAAGAAAAGTTTAAAAAATGGCTAGACAGGAGATTTTCTTCAAAGAGTTCCTCTGCAGTGGAATTTATCTTATCAGAAATAACAAACATTTTGAGAAACTAAGACAGGGTATAAAGCTGGTATTTTGATGATCCTGTACACTCATTAGGTGAATAAGGAAGAGAGGGCCCTGGGGTCAAACTTGTTGCTTTTCTTTCCAGTGGCACATGAGACAACTTGTGTGAAATAGCAGTTCAAGATCAAGGAGAGCTCATAGCCCATAAACATTAAAAAATAGAGAAAGAAAGGAACTGGAGTTGCCATTAACAGGAGTTATTTTATTTTTTTCTGTTGCTCCTACTGCTGTCCTGGTTTTCTTACTAAAATCTCAGCAAGTTTGCCTACATCTGACTGCAGATCCAGTTTTTCAATGTGACCTCAGAATAAAAGGTTAGCTCACTGTCTTTCAGGTGTATGAGCATGATTTTGACCTGGAACACTGACTGAGGGGTGGGACCACTCAGTAAGGCAAAGGCTAAGTTACCTTCCCTACGTGCTTCCCAAATTTATCCTGCATGGACATATGAGTTGCTCATCAATCAGGTGCTGATGTGATTGTTTCAGAAACCATCCCAGATTTTTATAAAATCGCATTACAGGTTCCCAGCTTGTAGGAATTGACTGATGAGCAGTTCTTCAATTGCACATGAAGTGTGAGATGAACAGCTCAAGGTAATACTCTGCTGCCTTGTGCTAAGACATCGTAGCTTGTCCATCACAGCATGGGAAAACAAGAGCAAGCCAGTATACTACCAGGCTTTGTTTTAAGCTATTTCTTTCTGTTGTATTAACCACTGGAATATTTATCAGGGCTTTGCAACATGAAATTGTGTTTGCATATCGTTATCTTTCTAATTCATCTCAACATCACTGGGTGTTATAATGCTGAATGGCGTGCCCATCAAGGAGATTCCTTTCTCTGTAGCAAATATGATGGGGTTTCTGTAGCAAGTGTCACATGAGAGGACAGGGATATCCTTTTTAGCTCCAGCACCTGTATAAGCATCTGTAAATTACCAGGCAGGTGGTATTTTGTTGCTGATAACATTTGATCAAATCATAATCCAAGAATAGTATCCTATCAAATTTTTTCAGACTTTGGCTGTTCCTAAATTTCACTTTCTGAAACTGCAGGATGCTTTAATTACAACATGGAGCATATTGCATACTGACCAATAAGAACAAGATCATTAGCCATACATCTAGTATAAAATGTATTTTTTTTCAGTCCCACTCACTCTCGAAAACTCAGCTGCATTATTCTGTAGCAGAAGTTCAAAATCTTATGATAGGCAAGTATGAATGCAAGTAGCATGATTTTCCATACAAACAAATGAAATAAAGCTTTGCAACATTTCTGTGAATTTTGCTAGCTTTTCTAACTTTCCTGAGGTTGGCAAGATTTTTCAGTGGGATTTGCAGATCTGTACAAGTTTCCTTTTCTTGTGATCGGCAGATGGTGGCCACAGATTTCAACAGCTTTGTGTTTTCTTGTGCCTACCTGATTTCTAAGTATCCTGCTTACTGGTCTTTCAGAGACTACAGGCTCAGTGAATTAAGACCGAAGCATGCATTTGTCTCAAACTCCATCTTTTCTGAGAAGACCTCTTCGTTTGCATTTAGAAATTTGACAACTTCATCCAGCTCTGAGTTTCTACTTTAACTGTCTCAAGGGGAAGATAGGTCTCTACTGTAGAACCTAGCAGTAATTTTAACATTTAAATTTAACATTTTAAATGTTGACCTGACTCCATTTCACAGCTCAATATTGTGCTCAGCCCGAATTGGTCCATCCTACTGTTAAGGCTCAGGTTCAGCTTTTGCTTGGGTTTGTGATCATTGCCATGTGTATATTAAGATGGCAAGCTAAACCTCTGGTTTTGTTTTTGTGTTTAGAAGCACTGAAAAATTTTCATCACTGTTTGAGGAAGTCTTAGAAAGGAGATTAGTTTTCTGTGGCAGAAAAAAAGTACCAAGACTGGTGATGTGTGCTGATGAATAGAGCAGTGAGATGGACTGACCCAGGCAGAACTCTGCACTGTGGCTGTCCACATAGAGTCAGTGAACAGCAGTGTTGCCATCCAGGTTTCCCTATTCCATGTTAACTTCTGTACTTCAAGGCATGGTGAGATTTAGCTAGATTTCTGCAGCGAATTGATGGTGAAGCTTAGAACAAAAAATTAAAGATTTTACTGTTCTGTAACCACTGAACTGCATTCTGTTGGTTTTTCCCTCCCTGTTTTAAGCTTTGGGTTCTGAGAGCAATAAAATAGTCTTCAGCAGTTGCTTATAAAAAAAAAAAAGCCACAAACAAACATTTTTAATTGATAATTATGTGATTAGCTGCCCACATGTGATTTTGTTGAACTTAAATAACAATAGACTCACTACATCAGAAATATAACACAAATACTTCTGGCTCTTTATTGTAATGTCACTGAGTGTCAAGCAGTAAAAAATGTCCAGTTAAAGAATTATCAGTTTCCAACAAACCTTTTCCCTGTCCAGAGTGATATTAAAGTCTGCATTTGATTGTGGCAAGCAGATAAGTCAACTTGCTTTGGCAGCACATACATAATTTTTAAGTGTAATATTGACAGTCATTAATTTTATGAACCTAAAGAATACTTGTGCTATAGCTCTGTTTGAAAGGAACAGCCAAATTTCATGTTACAGTCCACAGACTGACTGCTAAGGGTCAGGAAAGAATTTTTTCTCCTTGAATAAAGCTTTTGCACAGTTGGCAACAGCACAGTACGGGTTGTTCTTCTGCTTCATGTGAACCATCATATATGGTCCGTTGCCAGAACAAAGATACCAAATTATTAAATCTAGCCTGGTGTTCTAATCCCAGGGAGATAGATTTCAGGTATTGATACGCAGTTCATTGTTCGAGTAGGTGTTGGGGTACTTTGTTCAATTTTCTGCCCATTAGGTATTTACTGTTCTGCTCTTCACTTTCCATCTCCCTGTAGGTAAGGGATATGGATGGTAAATTTTAAGGCAAGCCAGGTTAACGTCAAATTCTGCCTCTTTTTAACATGTTTTCTGGTTGTCCTTCTACCATCTTGTTATTGTATACCATATCTGTATTTGCTCAAATCAGTTAAATACAATGATGTGTATCAGTTTGCCAACTTCAGGGCTGTTTTTGCTGCTGTTGGTTGCACAGGTACTCTTTGAAACATTGTGCCAGAGAATTAGATTAGGCAATGAGAAACAAGAGGCAATGGGAAGATTGATGGTTGATTCTGCCATCTGTTCTGAGATGGGGGGAGACCCATGTATGTGATATGTTAAGAAACAGAGTAGGGAAGCATTAAAAGAAGAATTGGAGGGGAACACTTCTACAACATTTGTAAATCTTTTCAACTACCTATTGAAATATGAGGTCTAACCAATTTGTTTTAGTGTGACTGCTGCACCAGCTTTGCATGACGAATTTTTGTTGTCTTCCCTTTTATTTGGACTTGAAGCTGTCATTTCCAAGCCTTAGTCAGCAGGCACTCCACAAGTATGCATTAACTATATTGTCTGTCTAGATTTGAGATGGCAGGATATGAAATAAGAGAAGCCCATATAATGACAGAGAATGATGATATGGCACAAAATCCTTTGCTACTGGTATGAGATGTTTGCTGTTACAGTGGCTCAGAAGAGATTCAGTTTTAGGCAAGGACAACATGGGAGTGGCTGCACTGCTGGGAAGTGGCTAAGGTGGGATTCAGTCAAAATTGCTTCCCCACACAGTGTCATCTATACCCAGAATTATGCAAAAACACTTCATTAACTGCTACGATCTGTTGATACCCATTTTCCCTGTCTTGTGTATGATATGTCCTTTAGGAAAAACTACAGGGGCGCAAGCTGCTGCTCAAGAAATTTGTAGGTTTTAGACCGGAGTGGTGGTCTGGGAGCTTCTGTCTTGGTCTCTTTAATTCATACTTTCACTTTGTATCTGTCTCTCTCACCTATGTCCATCATAGCTCTACTTGTGAGTTTCCAGGTAGAAGTATATAAGCATCCCTTGTGTAGCCTGTGTGCAGTGTGTGTAACTATTTTCAAAACTGCTGGACTTAGTACACTGTCACATGCAACAGATCTGTTCATCCGCAGAGGCGACAGCCAAGATTTTTGTATGTTTGGCAGCAAAGTTTGGTCTGACCTTTTGCAGAGTTGCTCCAATCTGCCAGACACTCAGAAATCCTAGACAAGGCTGAATATCCTTAAATTCCACCCAGACTAAATTTCTAAAGAGGAAAGAGGCCATGACTGGGGAAGATTGGACATATAGTATCTCTATTCTCAGTTGCGATTTAACAGTGTTGATTTTTCTTGTATAATTGAGCCTGTTTTCAGTAACCCACTTACCCACAAACTGTGGAAGAAATGTGCTATTTACTATCACATTTAATATTCTGTTTGTTTTCTATCTCCTTTCCTATCCTAATGGCTTAACTATGGCCAGTTTGGTTCAGGAGTTCTCTGCTCCTCTATACAATAGCAGAAAGACTGGCTCCCTATTCTTGATTGTTTTGGTACTAACTATTACAATTAAAGGAAAACATCAACCCCTTTTTTTTTCAATAATAATGGTAGTAATAGTAATAATGATAGTAATAATGATAGGCAATTTTTAGAACATTTCAACTAATGTGCATATTGAGCTAAAGGCAATCTAGTATTATTGTGTGTATAGTATATAACCAAACCAGCATTGTTATGAGCCCAGCCATGCCTTTGTGCTCATCTTGGTCACCATTTCTGTTTTTTTCTTTACTTTTTCTTCAATATGTTTCCAATTATTTTGGATTTTGAGATGGAAGCAATTAAAATCACATGAGGAACCTGATGATAAAATTCTATGATTTAATTGCATCTACCTGCTGTTGGTTGAGTTAGGGAAGCCAACAAAATGTTGACTCTGAAAAGTTCACTGTAGTTATCTGTGTGTAATCACCCACTGCTGTGATGTATCATTATAAAGCATGGCTTTGTGTCAGCTAAAGGAGGCAAGTGTTTTTGTTTAAGGATTTATCCATAGGGGTTGATTTTGAAGAAAATTTACCTCATAAGTAGTTCTGGGCTTGCTATTTTTCTATAGTCCTTAATAGAAAACAGAAAAAAAATTCTTACATTATGCATTGACAAATTTGCAGAAGAAAAGGAAATATAAAATAGATTGTGGTGTGAAGTGGAGTTAATCTTTTACAAAAGTAATGATAGAATAAATTCCATGACTAATCATAAAGTCCACCATTTAGGGATGATAAGATATAAATGTCTGGAAAAGGAATAAAAGGAAATCTAGCTATTTCCCAAGAGAAAACCAGCTATTGTTGAGTTGTGTAAATCAGGATTGAAGTGGTCAGTCTAATTCTTTTTATGTTTTTTTCTCCTGTTTGTTTTTGCTTGTTCTTGTCCCATGATGGTTAATCATGAATCTCTCAAATTTCAGCAAAGCCTTATTAGATGCTTCAGTTCTGCTTTTAATTTGAAAAATATCATCATCTTTTCCAGGCTAATCTCCTTTGCCCTCTGGGCCAGTGCATAAGTCTTTGTTGTGGTCAATTCAACTGGCAATAAAACTCAATGTGTAGCATTACTTATTATTTAAATAAATGTTCTTATTACTATGTGAAACATGACTCCAATTTATCATTATGATTTTCTAAATTTGCTTTTTTTAGAAAATTGTGAATTTGACTCCCTTCACAGTCATAACAGGTTTAGAAGTTAAAGAAGACCTAGTAACTGCAACCATGTGTGTGTAATTAACTTTCTTTTCCTTATGCTGCACTAGTCTATAGTGGTTTGAGAGGGATGAAAAGGGGGAAAATCTATTTGTTATTTATTGGTTTGTGTGTGTATTTTTTTTTCCTCAGAAGTATGTCTCTGAGGAAAACTTCATATTTCCTTTTTCTAGCTGAACCAAAAGATATCATCAGACATGAATTTAGCTAACTGGTAATAATATATTTGCCTTTTTCCATCATAAGTAAGGCTTAAATTTTACTCCAGCACTGTGCCTTCATCTAGCTGATGAAATCACAAAGGTTAGGGAGGGGTTCAATGCCAGATGTAAGTATGAAAGCATGTAAAATAATGAGGTATGCATTTGAGTGTCTATCAATATAACTCTGAGTGTTTGACCTAAATTACACTAAATGACACCAAATAGTAATTTTTGGCGTAATTCTGCTTTTCCCTTGTAGAAAAAAAAAGTAGTCATTAATAGGCAGCAAGCATGATGCATTCAGAGTCTTTGCCACATGTGGAGAAGGCTTATAATCAAAACCCATCATTACTAATGGAGGTTTTACTCAGTCCACACTCATTGTAGCACCTAAACTCCAAAGCTGAAAATTCCTTTTGACATGTTACTCGACTCTGTTCAATCATGGATATGGTATGAAGTTTGGAAACCTACTGGGCAAAACCAGACAACATTTTTTTTTTTTCATGTGTAACATCTGGGCTCCCTAACATATATATGCATGCTGAACAGAAAATAACATTGCTGTGAATCATGTGCAATTCAACCCACTCATGAAGGAGAGAAACCAGTCTGTCTGATGGGGAGCAGCAAGGGCTGGCTGCTCCTGAATGGGAGGCAAGCCAGGAGCTCTGTGTGAGCCACACATGGCCTGTGCCATTAACAATGGGCTGCAGTCCCACAAGCTCTTAACATAGCAGTCAGTGCTATGTGTTCTGACAGCGTCCACTGATGGTCGTAGATATGGCATGCAATAAACCAGGTTAAGGATCCAACCAGAAGGTGCAGCCAGGAGCAAAAGTAGGCAAGAGCAGATTGTCCTTCCATAAGGTCATCTTTTAATGCTCAGTCTGTAAGACATTATCACTAAGTTACTTGAGCTTACTGAATCGCTAGCAGGTGCCTGAAACTGTATGTGATTCTGTGCTTAAGCTGCCAGAGTCCATTGTTTAGCGTCTGGGAGTAAACCTACCTTCATCATGATTTTAAAGCCAAGTCATCCAAGTTCATACTTCAGCATCACATGTGAGTACACCTTTCTTACATAGGGGAAATAACCTTTGGAAGAGGAGAGACATTGATGTGTTGAGGTAGTGCTTGATGAGGGAGACACTGCTACTCCTACTGCTGCACTAGCAGGAGCCAGAAAACCAAGGCACCCACTAACTGGTCACCCCTGAGATAACTAGTCCAATATAAGGGCCTTGAATTCCTTACCTAAATATGTTGAATTTATTCTTCTAGAAAACTTGGCAACCAGGTTATTGGTTGGGAAATAAGTCATGTTTGTTGACTCACAAGTTAGTAACCTAACATCTGGGCTAGTCTTCCCACATTAGGAATATGTTGTAGTAAGTTAAAAAAGATAATTTAAGCTCTGATGCCTTTCTTCAGATGAGTTTTAGGAATATGCACCATTCTGCATGAAAGAATGAAACCCTGGAAATATTACATTAAAAAAAATATATATTTTTTTTTTAGGCTTATAAAGATAACTTTATTCTCATAAATCAGTGCATTGTTGTAACCCGCGGCCAGCCAGAGCAAAAAAGTCCTTGTCTTCTGAAAATACTGTGGCTAAAACTGGTACAAATTCCGAGTCAGCTTTACATGCTCTTATTGGTTACATACCTTTGTTATTCATATGCAGAATGAGGTAAAACAGAGAAATAAATTTTTCCTTTCTAAATTTTCCTTGTTTTTCTGCACCTTTTCAAAATACTGAAGTAAATGTTACTCTATGGAATATACTGGTTTTTTTTATAAATGCAACAGCTGCTCTTACTAAAATACTAATTGAAAGTCATATAGTGTGCCAATGTGTAATGTACATAAGAATTCTTCATTTAAATATGACAGCAATCTGATCATGTTGCCCAAAGAAAATGGAGAAGCAGAAACTGAAAAATGAAATAATTCTGTTCACGGTTAATTCACCCTTGGAGATGGACTATGGAGCTTATTTCATCCGTCCCTGTTCTTGAGTCATGTTGAATCAGAATGGTAATTTTCCTCTAGCTGTGCAGTAGAAACAAATTGTAGCTGTATAGCTTGAGAGGTTGCCATTCTTTCCATGTGCCCCATAATACACCAGCAAGCCTATAGTTATAGCATGTGTGTTATTTACATTGTTTCTGCAAAGTTTGAAATATTAGTGTTATGCACGCTATTTTGTAAAAGCACATACACACACGGTAGTATCTAGTATGTCGTATCTGAAATCTAGCTCATTTAGGTCACATTCCCATACTCATCAAAGAATTTTTCTGTTCTGTGAACATCCTGGAGCAGGAGTTCAATACACTTAAGCTTGATTCTTTTGTCTATATAAATTATTTATAAAAGAACAACTCAGCAGTTCATCTCTACAGAGAGGCAAATACATTTCATAATGAGGTTATGTTAAAGGCCAGGGCACTAGTAGAAAAAGTATGATAAAATCTTGGAAAAACAGATGAAAGAACTACGGTAAGTGGTAATGATTTTTGCTCATTTCATGGTGCCGCTTAAGCACTCAAATTCAACTGGAGTCCTAGTGTATGTTTGCTGATAGTATTTAACATACTCACAGGCTGGACTAGAGTTGGTCCTTCTCTGATGATATTCCTAGCTAAAACAACAGAGGAAATAGTCATTGTGACACCCCTCGACATTCGTGTGGAGTACTGAGGCACAATGAGAATTATTGGTTTGTACAAGATCACCCAGAAATACATGTCTGTTTTCAGAACTGAACTGTTGTCTTCCACAAGTTCAATTCTCATCCAGCACCTTAGACATGAACCTATCCTTATTGGAGATATATAGCTTTGAATTTTGGAAGAGAAAGTTAGTATTTGCAATAGGTGCAAACACCACCAAAAATCTAGGTGGCTGCTGTCAGATTAAGAGCATCACTTATTAAAAGCACAATGCCAGAGTTAGGTCCTCAGTGCCTTGATGCAAATGCTAGTTTGCTGGCCTGTTTGGATATGCTAATGGACAGAAGTGTAGACAAAGATTTTTTTCTGCTCAGAAGACTATTAAGTGCTTATGTGTTTAATGGAAAACATTATGTTGGATTTGTTCAGTCTCTCTATAGAAATGCCAGCAACTGCATTTAAGTGGAGCTCTATTGAAAGCGTATGCAGAGTAAGCACTTTTTCCACAATCTAAACAAATGTATCTACTTTTGAGGGCACGTGTGTGTTGCTCTTACCAAGAGCACAGTAATTTTCATTTTGAGAGACAGCATTAGAAAGAAGAGGTGAGCCCACAAAATTTCTCTTGAACTCAGCATGTCTATAAATATTTATTCTGAACTGTTGAACTAGAAATTTATAACCACATGAATTTATGCTTAGTATTTCAGTTAGTGTTTTGAAGGTTTTCTCTTTTAAACAGTTGTTGCTCAGCTCATGATTTTTATTTTAAACACAGCAGTTTTCACATTGTACTGTATGAGTTACCTCTGCTCAGCTGTTATTAAAAAGTACACGTGTGAAGCCTGGAAAGCTGATAGATTTTAAAGATTATTACATGATACAAACATCACTGACAGCTGCTAATGAGCACTTGAAGTTTTGCAATAGCCTTACACATAGAAGTCTTAATTATTTAATGCATAGCAGCAAGTTACACATAGCAGAATAAACAATGCAATGAGAAAAGCTAGAAGTTTAGGCCGTTTAATGTAATCGTATCTTCTATATCAGCTCACCTTTGCATTTTATACCTCTTTGTAATCACATCACTTCTACTATTTAACGAAATGTAAAACATAAAATTTCATGCCCAGTGTGCTTGCTAGCCCTACCAAGTAGCATTAGCAAGGAAGCGATACACATAGCTGAGAATTTTTATAACCAATGCAGAGTACTGCCTTTCCCAGCAGCATTCCTCACTATCAGCAGTCTTTAAATGAGCATACAATTGTGCAGTCAACTCAGCAACAAAATCCAGCTTTACCATTTTCTGTGGCTGCTGCCAGACTCCTAAATTGCAGGAAATAAATCTTGTCTGGCTGGAAACTGATAAAGTACTGGCATGATCATCCAGAGCAGTGTTTTTCGTTACCACCTTACATTCCAGATGTGGATTGCTGCCCTTAATTATGAATTTCATAGCTCCAAACTTATTTTCCAGTAGTTATGTGTTATGGGTGCAGATAGAAAGCATGCATTTTCTTTTTTTATTAATTTTCCACAGTAGGCCATCCATACTCTCTACTTACGTAAATTTTTAGAGATTCCTTACCTGTTGATAGCATGAACTGATATTGAAGTCCTAGAAACAACTTCCCCAAGCTTGGAAAGTATAAAGCTCTTAGTCAATGGCATAAGTCCTACAAGAAGATGAGGCCACTTGTATTCAGTGACGTGGAAAATAAATTCACATCCTATTAAGACAAAAACTTGACATCAGTAAGGAAAAAGACCAAACAAACCAACTGTCAGTCATCCAGGAACAATATGCAATGGAGAAATGAGTTTTTTGCAAGTGTTAATACAGTGAATAATGGTCATTTCCTTGAGAAGGAAAGAAATGGAGTGGACTGTCATCTTTAAAAAGTGACTGCCAATTCAAACCCCAAGTATTATTGTTATGAAGAGATTGTTGCTCTGAAAATAATGGATGCTGTGCAATTTTGCTTTTTATATGGTTTTGGCAGAGGATTTTGGCCTGATGATGTTCCAGTGTCAAGCTGTGGCTTAGAGTGTGTGGATTCTATGATCAGTTCAGTGAGACAGCTAAATGTTTACATTTTTCCTTCTAAATGGGGATATATACACATTTTGCTAATGACAGAGCAAAATATTGCTCTTAATTTCATCCCATATTTGCCAGTGGGCTTCCTAGCGCTTGTGCCTGCTCTAAACAATCTTTATCCACCTACTGCATGAAGGATTCACAGCTGAAAGTGAAAGTCTTTGTCAGGTGTTAAAAACTAAGCTTTTTTTGGTGGGAAGAGAGGTGACTGTTTCCCAACAATTTATTTTGATTGAATTAAACTTTGAAGTTCCAGCGTTTCTTCCATTGCTGCCAAATATAATTTATGAAATAAAGTAGCAGCAAACACAGTAAATGAAATGTTCCTGTTCTGACAGATTGCACAACACAGTGAAAGTCTGGTCTGATTTTTCAAAGTCTTGTTTTCTGTAGCAAAGATTAGTGCTGCTCTGAGCACTGGTCCTATCAGGAAGCTTGTATCATGATCCTAAACTCATTTCTACTGACTTAAACAGCTGCTTTATTTAGTAAGATTTGTTAGACATATTAATTCAGAATAATCAAAGATTGGGAGGAAAAGGACAGGGAAAGAGCACAATTTAGGGGCTTGTGGGCTATGTGAAACAATTAGCAAGAGCCTTATTTCTATTCAGCAGCCACGGTTGTTTCCATTTGAACTCATTTACATTCTTACTGTATAATTTTAAATGACCCATAACCACGCACATAAATCAGCTATTTCTTTGCATTTTTTTCTTATACTTTTAGCTATTTATAGCACATCTTAAAAGGTCTTAACATCAGTTGGTCCAAGGGAAGAAAGCTTCTTCCTTGCTGTTTGCTATTTTCTTTGTTTTTTTAAGGAGAGACCCAGAAGCTAAGAAAATTCTCATTAAAATTGATGAAAGTTTCACCCAAGTGAGGGCTAAAAAGTTTATCTTCCTTGTTTTGTTGAGAGCTCTTGTGGTTGCCTTTGTCTTTCAAATCTTTTTGGCCAATTCCTGAGACTTCTATTCTGCAGAGCTCTACGACAGTGCTGAAGTTGCAGAGAGCTGACATAGTCATATTTTATTATGTTGCTCACATTCTCCTATGGTGGTGAGTTAACATTTTCTTATTTGTAACACTAATTTACATGCTTCTCATTTTGTTGCCGAGACTCTGGATCCATTCTGTCTGAACCCTCTTTACTGCTACGTGATAATGTGTCCTTTGATACCCGTATACAAACAGGCTGATGGTTTCAGTTGTTTTCAGGGTAAGAAAAGCAGATGCCCTCCTATACTGCAGCTTCATTTCAGTCTTTGCATGGATTATTGCAGTAGCAAATCTGTTGACAAAGATGAAATGCAGTCAGATTATTTGATCTAACATTACTAACTCAGGAAAGCAAATTTCCTTTTAGTGTGAGTTTGGCAAAGTCTCTGAGCGTCTCCATATTTCAGATCCTCAGCTATGAGGACAGTAATGCTTTCCCACATAAGAGCTACCTGTTTTAAAACTGAAATTGTCCTTAGTTTTATACATACCTCGGCACCCTGCCCACTCTTCCTTTGACAAAGTGTCATAATATCTGCAGTTTGGAGAGACCTTGTCAACTTTATGAGCCAGAGCATTCCATAAAAATGTGTAAGAACTTCAAAGGAGTAGGAGAGAGATGGGATGGCATCTGTGTGGCAATGGGGGAAATAGCTTTGGCTTTCTCCTAGGCTTTATTCAAGGTTTACAGCTTTTGAACCTTCAGCCCTGACAAACTTCTTTAAAAAGGGGAAAAATCAGAAAATGACTAAGTATAAATATAGATTTGAAGATATTCACTCCTTTTATAATCCCGTCTTAAATTCAGAAAACCTGTTTTCACATTAAAAAAAAAAAAGGTCCAGGTGAGCTATATGGGTGGTTTAAATAAAACTTCCTCATATATTTAATGGCTACGGGTCAGCTGGCTGCAATGTGGGGGAAGTAAAAAGGCAGATGTTGCTGTTAGTAGACTGATTTATTAAGGTTTCATCAAAAAAAAAACCCACTGTCACTGTGAGACTCCAACACCTGTGTGAAAATGCCCCCAGTAGTGTAAAAGATGCTTGCAGCCTCGGATTTACTTGCTGATTGATATAGCTACACAGAAAACTGTTTTTCTATACAATGTGTTCCCCTGCTACACTGAGAAGAGTAGAGTCCATCATGACAGCAGTCTGTATTTCATCTGAGTAATGTTTTAGGTTATTTTGGGGCTGTCTGAAAACTCCTATAACAACATTACTTAAAATACAATAAATTTAAACTTATTCTTTAAATGAAATAAAATCTAATTTAAGAAAAACACTTATGCATATGATTAATTCCAAAAGGTGTAAGTAGGACTTAAGCATTCTCTGAAGAGGTGCATTAATTGAGGCTGGTGTTTGAGCTTAGAAATTAAACAAACTCAAAGCAGCTTTCAAAGCAGCTTGACACCCAGTGGTGCTCTAAACTTCCACTTGAGTCCTTCAGGAATAATTTAGGACAAACGGACTTATAGATGTTATGGCACCTGGGAAAGCAATACTTCATTCAAACAGCTATAGCCTGGTGACTGAGCACAAATCCAATACTCCATGCACCTCTGGGAGCTCTTCACACCAAGTTTTACAAAAAGGTATGATTAAATGTGAAGGACTGAAGAAGAAATGATCTGCAGCTGCTGTCTGCTTTTCAGTTAGCAGACCATATCTTTCATTGGTAGCTCATAAACTCCTCCCTGCTGGGAGTGCCATAAATGCTGATACCCCTGAAGAACTGTGGTAGTATGTGTAGTGTTTAGTGCCTTTGCAATCTGTAAAAGGGGGTTGAATAGTAAGGTAACAAAATTTTGAAGCTAATGCAAAACTATTTTAAAGAATCAAAACTAAAACTGGTGGGGTGCCATCTGCAAAAGGAACTCATTCTGTTTAGTGCTTGGACTGTAAAACATCAAATGCCATTTGGGATTGACAAGTACAAAGTAGAAACATAAAAAAATACTTAATTCAATTTTTATTAGCTATTACTATTCAAGAGAGAGATCTTGCCCAGAACAGCTCTCTGGTTAATCAGCTGAAGGTGGGAAAAATAACAAAAAGTATTAAAAAAACATTTGAAAAAGAAAAAAAAAAGACAAAACAAAAAAAACAAAGCAAACCAAACAAAAAAAGAGTCTGTTGTCTTGATCTAGAAGTCTGTGGCTTCCCACGTTTTGGATGCTACATGCACTTCTGCTCTGTCTTTACCTCAGACTAGAAAAAGAGACAGAAAATTTGACAAGGATCACTGGAGGCATTTATTTCATGGGTCCTGGTACAAGAACAGATTAAAAAACAAGGTCTCTTCAGCTTGAAGAGTGCAAGCAGGCAAGGATTTGAAATAGGTTTGTATAATAATGGATAACATGAAAGTGAATGAAGACTGTTTATTTGCTCTTTTCCAAAATACAAAATAATAGGAAACCACAGTAAAATGTCAAACAGCAGGGTTAAAACAGTGCCTTGCTTGCAGTCTGGGAGGCTTTTCTCAACCTGCCTTAAAGTTGTATTAAGATACTGCACTTGCTAAGGCTTGTATGTTTGAGTGCGACCTCTGGCTGTTCCCTGATTCTCCACTGTGTGTATGAAGTAATTTTGGTTTTGTGACCATCTTGGAACTTGACATTTTCAGATGGAATGTACAAATCAGTTTTATTCATATCATTCCTGTAAAGCTTCAAACAAATGTAGGGTTCAAAGTGTTCTTACAAAGAAGCTTGCTGTTTTTCGTGAATTCCCCAGTACATTACCATTTTGGGCATTTTTCCTTTCTTGTAGTATCTTTTGCTCATGACCACTGTAAAGACAGCGTTTATGTATGTATTTTCTCTGTATGTGTTTCTTTGTGCATTTTAAGATGGAAGTTTTGTCCTTGGATACCTGAATCCCTACTTAGAAAATTAGAAATCGTTAAGTGTGCTAGCAGTTCACTGGACCCAGTTACATATGTTTCTTCTAGATTACCTAAGTAGCATGCATATAATGCCAGCATTGGTTTATGATCTTTTGAACTGAAAGCATGATTCCAGCGAAATGGAACATTGTAGAGTTAATGAAGCAAGATCTAATGAGTTTTAATCAGAGTCAAAAGATTTTGTATAAGATAAACTTGCACCTTTTTGCTGGAGAATTCTAGATTCTCGGTACTGGTGTCAGGAATGAAATAAGCACAGAAGCATGGCAGAAAGTTATTCTTCCATGTGATCAAATAATTCCACACTTTCTAGCATAAATGGACTTTTTGCCAAGCTCCTGCAGAAACCCTTGTATATTTCCAGACAGCAAAGTGAGATTTTATGAAAGGGTGCCTTGTGAAAATTTTGAGAATCCTTTAACTCTTTACTTTTCCTTAGCTTCTGCTCACCTGAATTCTGTAATTTTAATCTGTGATCTACAGATTAGATCAAAGGTGCACAATCTGAACTCAGCCCATATAGGTTTATGATATTGTGGGATGTTAGTGGACTTTTAAAAATAAACTGAATCATTCTGTTTTTCATTCATATCCTGCCAGTCAGGTACAGTAGGCAAAGTGAGCCAGAAGTGTGCAGCACTCTATTATATTTTATGTTGGTGAAAACTGCACATTACTCAACATCTTCTGAAATTACATCATAGGATTTTCCATGGGACTAGGAAGAAGTGAACTTTGTATGCCACGCTAAGAGTTTCATTGAAATAATAATTTAAAAGGAATGACTTTTAATAAGTGAAAATCTCTAAGTCTTTTTACCTTCTGTGTCTC
Organism: Forpus xanthops; assembly: GCA_032466535.1. Lineage (NCBI taxonomy): Eukaryota > Metazoa > Chordata > Aves > Psittaciformes > Psittacidae > Forpus > Forpus xanthops. The sequence continues at coordinate 44,837 of JASSUY010029745.1, forward strand.
CTTACACTTGCACTGAGTTCTATTAATTGCACCTCTGGGTAATTCTTCCATCTCTCATCAGGACAAACAGGACAATGAAGAATCTTTCAGTCATTCTATGGTGGTGCTATGGCATATGATCTTTCTACTTGAGACTAAAAGAATAAGAGATTTCTATCACTCACGATGTTAACGTTAGCAATATCAGGAAGTTCAATTTAGAAGTTTTCTTTTCAGTGTTGCAAATGAGAATCAAGAAAAATATGTTTGGTTTGAAATGCTTATAGGTGAAAACTTGAGAAGACACTCAATGTAATTCTGCATGGTATGAGGCTGCCTAAGAACAGAACACAGTGATTTCCATGGTTGGATGCCTAAAGGATGAGTTTGTAGTGTTTGATGGTGCTTTGCAGATGTTTGATTCTACTTTCTGCTTTCAATTCTTTTTATTGCTGCTGGTTTTGGTTGGAGTCTTTTTGGTTTTGTTTTTGATTGGGGTCTTTTTGGTTTTGTTTTTGGTTGGGTTTTTGGTTTTGTTTTGTTTTCTGCAAGATAATGGTTGTGTGAAGGCCTGTGTTGACATTTTTTACTCCCTTCTTCCTACCATCTGGGAGAAGAAACAGATAATTGCACACACAAGTTGTGAAGGCATGTCTTCAGAGCTGTGTTCCAGTTAAGGTTACACTCAAAGAACTAATTTTTGAGGACTATGTGTCTGTGGAGCAAGAAACCTAAACACCAGATGTAGTGTACCAGAGTTCAGCCCTTAAACAAAACCAATAAAACCCAAGGTTTACAGAAAGACTATTATTTGGTCTTGTAAGTGCAATAGGTAATGCTTTGAAGTGAGCTATGTTTAGTCCTAGTATGTATTTTGGTTTTGCTTTAAATGAGGTAACTGTAGATTCTAGACTGCTCTATGGAAGAGGTAGGTTATTTGCTTTGTTTGCAAAGTCATAACTCAGTCTCCAAATATTTAACATTTTCATGTTTAACCTTGTCAGGCACATTCTCTGTTTTAGGAGCAAAGTTTTAAAATGGATAAACTATTCTTGAGATGTAGTTTGTGTATGTTTAAAGTCTCAGAAGGGGGTTAACAATGTATCGTGTCCACTTTTCTTTATCAAGGACAGCTGCTGTTCATTTATTAAAGCAAACTGCAGCTTGATCCTAACAGAAGCTTTGTTACAAGACATGAAAAAGCTGCATTGCCCAGAATCATGTTTCTTACCTGCACTAACAAAAAATTTAAACTAAACTTTAAACTTTTTAGACTGGATATAAGGAAGAAATTCTTTACTGTAAGGGTGGTGAGGCACTGGAATGGGT
>JASSUY010029747.1:0-21201 GCA_032466535.1 Forpus xanthops
TGTTTAAGTTTGAACCCATTACCCCTTGTCCTCTCACTACAGTCCCTCATGAAGAATCCCTCCCCAGCATCCCTATAACCCCACTTCAGATACTGGAAGTCTGCTATGAGGCCTGCATGCAGCCTTCTCTTCTCCAGACTGAACAGCCCCAAGTTTCTTAGCCTGTCTTCATAGGGGAGGTGCTCCAGTCCCCTGGTCATCCTCGTGGCCCTCCTTTGGATTTGTTCCAACAGTTCCATGTCCTTTTTGTATTGTGGACACCAGAACTGCACACAATACTCCAAGTGAAGTCTCACAAGAGCAGGGTAGATGGGCAGGATCACCTCCTTCGACCTGCTGGTCACAATCCTTTTGATGCAGCGCAGGTACGGTTGGCTTTCTGGGCTGCACATTGAAGCCAGCTCATGTGAATGCTCCATCATTAGCAGTGTTCAAGGCCGGGTTGAACAGAGCCTTAGGTGGCATGGTTTAGTGGGAGGTGTCCCTGCCCATAGCAGGAGGGTTGGAACTAGATAGTCTTAAAGTCCTTTCCAACCCTAACTATTCTATGATTCTGTGATTTTCTCAACACCAACACCCCCAGGTCCTTCTCTGTAGGGCTGCTGTGAATCAATTCTCTGCCCAAACTATAGTTTCAGAAAGGACTAGATCAGTGAGCAGTTTGAGATGCTGGTCATTTCACTGCCAGAGTCGTAGCATGGAACTGAAGTGTGTTCTCTATTTTAGTGATTTTGAAAATAGGCGAGACATCATGTTTTCCAGGGATGCTTTTTGGAGGCACATTTGATTACCTGCAGTTCATTTGTTTGCTCTGAGGAGACCATATAGCAGCTTCCAGTGCCTGAAGGAGCTGACAAGAAAGCTGGAGAGGGCCTTTTGCCTTCTCTTCTCCACGCCAGACAAGCCCAGCTCAGCCTGTATCTATGGTAGAGGTTCTCCAGCCCTCGAAGCATCTCTGCAACCTCTGGAGTCACTCCAGCAACTCTTTTTATACTGGGAGCCCAGAGCTGGATGCAGGACTGCAGGGGGGGGGTCTCACCAGAGTGGAGCAGAGGGGGAGACTTCCCTCCCTCAACCTGCAGCTCATGCTTCTGTGTCCCATAATGGTACAAATGAAACAAAAGAATTTATGGAACTTCAGTCTTTCTGTTGCCTTGTGAATTTTAATCTTCTCAGGCTACCTGTGGGAGGTGCACATTAGGGAAGCAAGGGCCAGGCAGGTGAGCTGGTTCCCTCAAGACTTCACAGGTTGTTAATCCGAATCATAAATATGCTCTCAGCCTTTGTCTCACAGATGTGTGCTTAATTGAACAGGTCATACAATTACACAGGTGTAATTGGAACTGCCTGGATGCTGAGGATGTTTTGCTCAGAAAGCTGTTCCTTGCTGGATAATCTTCTATGGAAATTCATGGAAACACCCATTTCCAACATCCGTTAAAGCATGTGGGATAAAATATGAAGGAAATGGAAAGCAATCTTCCTTTGGCTCCCAGAAGGGGAGGGGTGTGGATGGATGAAGCAGTTTCTAGTCTAGTGACCAAGACCAGTGTTTGTCCTTCCTTGCACAGTTTATCCAACCACCTTTTGATTTGTTTTCCTCTTTCTGTCCCTCAGTGGTTCCTTCCGTTTACACCATTTACATGGGAAAAGATAAGTACGAAAGTAAGTGCACTATTGTAATGATGCTCAATGGCTTTGATTTATATTTGTGGAGATTTAAGGTCATTGTAAAAGGATGTCTGTATGTGCGTTAATTTGATATATTGCTTGAGTTACTTGCAAGTGACTTACCCTACTGAAACCCACTATGTTACTTTTAGTTAGGATAAGTAAATGCTACAAATCATGTAGGCAGAGTAACTTTTTTTAAATACAAGTGAAAACTAAATTAACTGGACAAAAATGCCCATCCAGACAAACATACCGTCTCCTCAGGTTGCGTTTAATAACTCTTTGCAAAAGAGCCTTCCATTTCTATGCTCAGTCTGTATTTTTCCCCTCTCCAGTGAACATTTGTACTCCATAAGTTTCCCATGCCCTTCTTTCTCTCACGGGATAGGTTATGATTCTGCTATGCTGCCTGGTTCCACACCGGTAGTTGATGTGAAGCTGGGTGTCTCACTCCAAGGTGTAAAGTGTTAGTGTGGCTGTTCTGACAACTTGCCCTGAAATTCTCCCCTTTCCATGGGTGGATAGTTGAGAAAACATCTTTTCCCTTTAAAAACTCCCAGATGCTGAGGATGATGGAGGTGTTCCTGACATACCTGTTCTGGCCACGCCTCTAGCAGGCGAGTGCAGGTTAAAGCCCTGTTCTCCTTCTGTTCAGGCACTGTGCAGTGGCTGACTGACAGCAGAGGATTCCTCCTCTGCAGGTAGCTGGGTTTGTTGTTGGTTATATCCTGCACTTTGCTCACTGATACTCTTATTTCTGCAGATGAAGACCTAATAAAGTATGGCTGGCCTGAAGATATCTGGTAGGTACTAAAACTCGCGGAAAATAATTGCCTTTCATTATGCAACCAAGTGGAATAACCACCTTCTGGCTTTCTCAGGCAGTATGGAGTCTCTTTTTCCCAAGGCCATTCATCAGTTTAAATGCTGAATGTTCCAGGGTAGAGGTGGATTGCAGCAGACCTGGGTGCAGCTGTTGGGACCCTGTGGATTCTGAATTCATTCCCTGCATCTCCCCCTTGCCCCCCACTTTGTTCATCAGAAGAGCTGATCCCTTTGTGAAGCTTTTTGGTGCTTATCTGTGCATGGAGCTGCTGGAGAAGCAATAGCCTGAGTAACTTCATACACACATATTTATGTTTCAGAATAGAAGTGCTAGCCTGCTGTCATTCTTACTGTGTTTGGGAAACGGGCAGAGCTAAATGAGAAGGTGTTTGTAAGAGAAAACACCTCCTGAGTCAAACACCTCCTGAGTCAAGCAAGAGTGGCAGCTCCTGAGTACCTCTGTGCACAGACAACTGAAAAAAGCAAAACCAAAAGGCCAGGGAGAATGGAGGCACAAATCAGGGAGCCCTCAGATGAATGCTGCCCTGGGCTGTAAAACAGCCCATAATGGGAACTGAGTTGTGAGCAGGAGCAGAGGAGCTTGGTATTGTGATTACTGATGGGTGAAAAATGTGTCTGCTCATAAGCAGAGCCATGGCCAGGCAGGCAAAAGGAAGTGCTCTGATGTGTGGGTTGTTTTTGGCTCCTAAGATGTCATCAGAGAAGAAAACCAAGAGAAGGGGGAATCCAATCCCATTAACAGTAGCAGGTGGTATCTTTACTGGCTGGATTAGTCCACAAAGTTAAAATCATGCAACAGTTAGGGTTGGAAAGGACCTTAAGATCATCTAGTTCCAATCCCCCTGCCATGCTCAGGGACACCTTACACTAAACCATGTCACCCAAGGCTCTGTCCAACCTGGCCTTGGACACCGCCAGCAATGGAGCATTCACAACTTCCCTGGGTAACCCATTCCAGTGCCTCACCACCGTTACGCTAAAGAACCTCCTTATATCCAGTCTAAACTTCCCCTGTTTAAGTTTTAACTTGTTACCCCTTGTCCTATCACTACAGTTCCTAATGAAGAGTCCCTCCCCAGCATCCTTATAGCCCCCCTTCAGATATTGGAAGGCTGCTATGAGGTCTCCACGCAGCTTTTTCTTCTCCAGGCTGAACAGCCCCAGCTTTCTCAGCTTATCTTCATTTGGGTGGTGCTCCAGTCCCTTGATCATCCTTGTGGTCCTCTGCACTTGTTCCAGCAGTTCCTTGTCCTTTTTATGTTGAGGACACCAGAACTGCACACAATACTCCAAGTGAGGTCTCACGAGAGCAGGGTAGATTGGCAGAATCACCTCCTTCAACCTGCTGGTCACACTTCTTTTGATGCTGCCCAGGATACGGTTGGCTTTCTGGGCTGCAACTGCACAGTGCTGGCTCATGTTCATTTTCTCATTGATCAACACAGCCAAGTCCTTCTCTGCAGGGCTACTCTGAACCTCCTCTCTGCCCAACCCATAGCAGTGCCTGGGATTGCTCCAATCCAGGTGTAGGACATTGCACTTGTCATGGTTAAACTTCATGAGGTTGGCATCAGCCCACCTCACAAGTGTGTCAAGGTCCCTCTGGATGGCATTCCTTCCCTCCAATGTATAAACTGAACCACACAGCTTGGTGTCATAGCAAACTTGCTGAGGGCGCACTCAATCCCACTGTCCATGTCACTGACAAAGATGTTACCGGAATGAGAAGGTTTGTGAAGGAGTTAGCTTTCTTTCAGGCATTATTGCACAGAGCAGATGTGTCATGGTGGCTACCCTCTCCTTTGCTAACAGTATCTAACAAGAGTCACTCTGTGGCTTGTGCTCCTCTCACTTTTCGGGGTGCCCTTGCAGGGGTGAGCTGAGGTGTTCTGCTGGAACTGAAGCTTGAATAGTTAGGATCTGACACACTGTGGAGGATGTTTGTCAAGCAGCCAGCTAACTGGCAAGGGAATCTTTTTTTTGTAGCAGAAGAGATTCTGCTGAGTAACACTTTGTCGCAGCAGTATCCCACTCATTTTCTGTCTCATGTTTGTCCTATCGCTACCTAAAGTTTGTCTATAGTGTTATTTAGGAGTAACCTTGAGATTCATCCTCCAATTCTCTGAGCCATGAAACTCATCTTTCCCTGTATCTGCCATATCTTGTTGCTCACACCGATATCTGCATTAGTGTCCCCAGAGCCTTCTCCAGGCTGAACAAGCTCAGCTTTCCCTTCGTAGCAGAGGTGCTCCAGCCCTGGGAGCATCTTTGTGACTTCCTCAGGTCTCGCTCCAACAAATCCACTTGTTTCTTAAAGGATAGGTTCTGGCTCCCTTGTCTGATTTTAAACATGTGTATCTTGAACATTTGTAGAGTCCTGGTATGTGTGGAGTGGTTGTTTTGTCATTTGAGAAGTCATTCATAACAGATCATCTCTTACCATCTGTTAAATATGCTTTTTGGTTTTATTCTGTAGGTTTCATGTGGATAAACTCTCCTCTGCACATGTGTATCTTCGGTTACACAAGGTAATCCTGTGGCACATATATTTAAAAACATTAATATTCACCTGCATAAAAACTGCACGTACCTGTTTTGCAGCAATTCCTTGCACAGGACCATCTTTGCTCACATGAACCATTGAAATCTGCAGGGTTCCCTGAGGGTGCAGGTAACAATGCATGTAGGGAGACTGAATTTGTAGCTTCCATTACCAAATTACGTAGAGAGGAGCAGGAAGTTCCACATGGCCCAATAACAGTTGATTTTTGGCTTGACACGTGTTTACGTGCATAGCCCCATTAAAACTGAGACGCCTTTGCAAGAAGAGAGAAGCAGGGCACAAATCACTTAAGTTGCTTCAAGCTTCTCCTTTCAAGTCATAGGACCACCAAATCACAGAATGGTTTGGGTTGGAAGGGACCTTAAAGCTTGTCTAGTTTCATTCCTTTGTCCTGTCTTTACCTGTCCCTAGCAAAATCTTCTTTCCAGCTTTTGTGCTGGCCCCTTTAGGTATTGGAATATCACATAAGGCCCCAGTCTTGTGAAACATGAGTATAGGGGGTCCTGGTTTTGTTTGCAGAGCATCACGCCCTGCTTCAGGCTTTCTTGTGCTGCTCAGTCCCTACAACCCCTAGCTGCATGCTGCTCATGTTGCCTTGCTCTATCACAGGGGCAGACGGTGGATGACATTCCTAAAGAAGTTTTGATAGACTGTGCCCATCTCGTGAAGGCAAATAGCATTCAAGGTAACACTGATTCCTGCTGTGAGGTGTTTGTGGCGAGTGTTTCTTGTCCACACGAGCATCTGGTTTTGGGACCTTTCTGCTGCGGTGCTCCCTGTTAAACCTGGGAAGCAGATGTTACTGGCAGCTGCTGGGGTTTTCGTGAGCCCTTTGTAAGGAGGAATTTAAAATATCTGACATTCCTGTTTGTGCCTCCATATTGCTGCCTGAGCCAAGGCAGCCTCACAGGCTCCTCTCTTAACACCACCTTGGGGCCCCCTTCCATAGTAATCACTCTTTTGGCAAAGGCAGTCTCCATCTGGAGTTTGTTAACACTGCCGCAGCGCTCATGTTACTGCAGAAAATGATGTGGTGTTCTTCTGTTTCACTGTAACACTGGAAGGACTTCTCCATTTTCTTCTTTCTTGCCTAGCTAGTAATGTTTGTGACAAGAATAACTGCCAGGGTCTCTGTGCACACAGAAGACTTTTAAGACTCTCAGCAGAGAGAGAATTGAAATGTTTCCTTTCTCCTCTGTTTCCTAGGTTGCAAGATGAACAACGTCAATGTGGTGTACACACCGTGGACTAATCTGAAGAAGACAGCAGACATGGATGTTGGGCAGATTGGCTTTCACAGGCAGAAAGATGTAAGTGCTGTAAACCAGTGACAGGGACCTGGTGGCAGACTGTTAGGAGCTGGGTGGATTGTCTTCAACATTTGCCCTAAAGGCTAGGAATTGTCCACTTTTAAAGTATAAGAGAGATCTTTGGAACACGTTTGGATTTGCCTGAACATACCTGAAGATCCAGGATTGAGTGTTAGCAGGTAGCAGAGTGTAGCCTGTACAGCGTGTTTCCAAGCTGCAGTGTAGCTGAGGAGTCTTACCTGATGCCAAATGGTATCGTGTTTGAGTTCACCCCCAATGAAATCATCTCTTCCTGCACGTGAGGAACCTGTGTATGAGAAGTCAGTTTGGATCAGCTCATTGGCAGTAGTATAATGACATGTCTGGAAGGGGCCAGGACTTGTGCTCGCTATGCAGAAGAGGGCTCTGTAGGGTGTCCTCTGTAGGGTGTCCTCTGTAGGGTGTCCTCTGTAGGGTGTCCTCTGTAGGGTGTCCTCTGTAGGGTGTCCTCTGTAGGGAGGTGTCTGTGTTTGCGCTATGGTCTCTTCTCCAAGAGGTGTTTCACCCTGGTGCTGCCTCTGAATTTGTTCAGCCTGTAAAAAGGCAGAGCTGCTTGCTGCAGGGTCAAGCCAGAGTACTGAGCTATTCCCAAGCCTGACCTATGGTCCATAGATACTATCCTTAAACTGTAGTTCTGTAGGCTGGCTGCTGGGAGAGGAGGCTCTTTAGACATGCAGATGTTTGTCTAAAACAAGTCTGTACGAGGGCAAGCCATGCTAAAAATGCTGCAGTCAACAAGAAGTGTGTGAGCTTCTCTTCCCAAAACAGTCTGAAAAGACCTCCTGCCACCTCTTGAGGAGCTTGCAGAGACCGGTTCTCCTCTCTAGGCCTCTGTTGAGGCATGTGCCAAGAAACGGAATTAGTAATGCTTATGTACTTAGCAGTGGTTCTGCTTATTAGCTATGTGCTTCCGAGTGCTGGGAGTGGGCCTCTTTGCTGTTACACAACCTGTTGAATAGTCCTCAGTGGCAGGGATTTTCCTCAGCATCTGTTTTTGCAGAATTCAGCGATGTGTAAAGCGGGAATGGGGTGTTTTCTTTCCGCTGAGGAAGTGCCAGAATAAAAGTATTTTTTTGTAAGAATCATAGATCTTTGCACTCCAAAGGTGAAAATGCTGACAGTGGAGAAGAAGGTGAATGAGATCCTGAACCGGCTAGAGAAGACAAAAGTGGAACGCTTCCCAGACCTGGCTGCTGAGAAGGAAGCCCGTGACAGAGAGGAGAGAAATGAGAAAAAAGCCCAAATCCAAGAGATGAAGCGTAAGGAAAAGGAAGAGATGAAGAAGAAGAAAGAGCTGGAAGAACTTAGGTTAGTAATAAATTTTAGTGCCAGCTTCTAAACTCCCTCAGTTTTCATTGCTTCTGGGAGAGAGTCACGGGTCAGCAGTTTCTGTTTAACACTGGCCCAGCATTACTCAGTGTTCAGCTGAGCTGCTCTGGCAGAGATGTCTGCACGGCCCAGTGATTTCCTTTGTCTTTGGAATAAATGTGTTTTCGTAGAATCCTAGAATAGTTTGGGTTGGAAGGGACCTTAAAGCTCATCAAATTCCAACCCGCTGTCACAGGCAGGCACACCTTCCACTAGCCCAGGTTGCTCCAAGCCCCATCCAACCTTGCCGTGAACACTGGCAGTTTTCTCTATTTCTCCTTTTAAAATAAACCAGGCACTTTAAAGCATTGTTAAAGGAAAGGGCTGTGTCTCTTGAAACCTGTCCGTAACTTGAGTGAAATTGGGCAAGCGCTTGGCGCTCTGACACTGAGATGGGAGCAATTGTTTCCAGCTTTATGTGAGCCTTGGAAAGCACTGAGCTTTCACTACAGTTCTTCAGCTTCCTCTTGCATCACTTGTGTTAACTAAAACATGTTTGAGTCCTCAGTCACATGTTCCTTTAAACGCAGAATGATGGATGGTGGTTTGAAATGATGTCATATTGACCTTTCTGTAATGGAATCATAGAATCACAGGATGGTTTGGGTTGGAAGGGACCTTAAAGCTCATCCAGTTCCAGCCCCTTGCCATGGGCAGGGACGTCTTCCACTAGACCAGGTTGCTCCAAGCCCTGTCCAGCCTGGCTTTCAACACTGCCAGGGATGGGGCATTCACAATTAGCCAGAAAGTATGAGATAAGTGAATACTTGTCTAGCCTGAGTTCAGAAAGGACAGGAAATTTGTTTTTCTTCTACTTGGTCCTGTTTTAGCAAAACACCTCTTTGTTGGTGGGGTTTGAAAACATCTGATGCAAGATAATGTAATTTCCCTTCCAGGAGCTATTCATCGTTAATGAAGGCTGAGAACATGTCTTCTAATCAGGTAAGAACTGGCTGATGCCTGCAGAAACCTTCTGGGGACAGCTGGAATTCAATGCGTAATCGGGACAATACAGCTCCCGCATTGCGGTCTGGTGTTGGTGACTGTTGTATGACGGAGCAGATCTCCATTTTCCCTTCTCAGTGAAGGACATTGCTAATGTAATCCTCTTTCTGAGAAGCTCTTAATTGCTTTTATGCCAGCCAGGAGGAGCAAGTGCTGCTGGAAATGTGTGTAAAGTCCTCCTGATCCCCTTCCCACCCAACTGAAAGAACATGGAGAGCTTTAAGTGCAGCACCAGGCTTGAGTCCACTTTTGAGCTGGTTGGGAATATCCGGGCCTGTGGGCCAAGGATCTTCCTAATGGCAACCATTACCTGCATATGCCACCTTGTTAACTTCAAGAAAATGGGGAAAATGCACATTTTTAACAAGAAATAAGCTGGATTTGTAAAGACAACAGTTTGGGGAGGAATTAAGTAGGTGGTGAGGGGTAGAAGAGGAAAGGTGGAAGGAGGATGTCCGTGCAGAGGGCAGGCACCCAGGACTGGAGCAGGATAACATGGCTGCCCTGCAGTGATAGAAAAGGAGCCAAAGAGAAAAGCAGCACAGGCCAGTGGAAGGGAAAAGAGGCAGTTGAATAAAGGAGAGACAGGGGCTGAAGTTCGGAAGAGGTCTTGATGTGCAGTGGGTGTGCCTGTGCTTTGCCCAATGTTTCACGCATCTCCAGCATTCTCCTTGGTGTGACCTAGGACAAACAGATCTTGGAGCTCCTCTGAGTGACCCTCAGTTTAAAATCCACCTTTTGTGACCTAGTCCTTGACTGACTGCTTAGTGGAGTGTGTGGCTTTCAAGAACTCTTGATTTTCCTCCTGGCTATCACGGAGATCTCCTTTGAAACTTGAACTGGGTTGAAGTGTGAGCATCTCCTGACATGCTCAAGTGGTGCCCAGTTGGTGACACTTGCCAGGGAGAAGCGTGGTGGAAATGCTGTACAGGGAGGTCTCCTTCTCCCAGCAGCCAACCCCCATGTGATGCCAGACTGTTCCTTCCTCCAAGTTGGGAAGAAGCTCAAGCTGGGATATGGGGATGGTCCATGAAGCTGCTGGTAAGAGGTTCTTCGTAGATCACAGCAGATGATATGCTGCAGGGACAGCAAACAGCAACTGCTGTTTCACAGTCAGAGCCTAGCTTAGGGCTGTTCCGCTCCAGATTGGCTGTTGTACATCTGTTTGCTCTGATTTCATGGTGTTTGTACTGAAATGCCAGGAAACCAGAATAAATGACAGTTCTGAAATCCTGCTGAATATACTATTTCACCATTTTCCACTGTAATGTGCCCAGTGATCCTGATTTGTCTTTCTTCCCACAGGATGGCAACGATTCAGATGACTTTATGTAAATAAAGTCTCACTCCTTTCTCAATCTTGAGGTGGTTTGGGATGTCTTAATTTGTCACCATCGCTAGGAATGCCAAAAAAATACCCCAAAATGAACTCTGACTCCATTTCTTCAGAACCTGGTTGGTTCTCCTGGCAGCCTAACCAGCTCTGTGCCACGGACACCTTCGGAAACGAGATCGATGTGTCTGCATGTACATCTCTCTTTTGGGGATATGGGTGGAAGGAAGCAGAATTGACTTTCAGTTCTACAAAGACAATTGTATTTATTCTGGGGAAGAGGTTGTGTAGCTTTAATCCAGTGAGATTTAAAGAAAAGGAAACAAATCCATGTTGTCTCACCACTGTCTTGGCAGCAGGATGGCTCGGAAACGGTTGCCATTTACTCAGTGTCACTGGTATGTACGTGAATGTGGTGCTGCTGATTAACTCTCCTCTTCACACCAGTGGTGGTCAGCAAAGCGGGATCCCTCTGCACTTGAGGGTGTAAATTTGGACAACGTGATGCAAACCATCCCAGCCCTGGGAGGGGGCTCCTTGTTAAATACAGAGCTCCAGATGATGCTGACTGAGCTTGGCTGGTGTTGCAGCCAGCGTGCATGACCATGGGCTGTGATATGCATGGTTAGCACAGAATAAGAATAGCCCTCCAGTGTGTTTTCTTTTAAATTGCACTTGATTCTGGGGCTGTTCTTTGGAAGCCTGCTCTGGAGAATGAAATCAGTGGAGAAGAGATGAGTTTTGTGCAGTGTCTACACTTGTCCAGGCCAGAGCTCTTTGAGTGCTCTGGAAGGTTTCATGGCCCAGTCTGTATGAAACGGTTAACAGTAATCCTCACAGCACCTGTATGTACGTCATGATTAAATTCATACCATGCTGGTAAAACATGCTGCTAGGTGGGAGTCACCCAGTGTGCTCAGGCCTCTGAGAAGGAGCAGTGAGGCTCTGTGGAATGTCTCCTCAGGCAGCAGAAGCTGTGCAGAGCATGGCTGTGCTGAGGGGGGACAGCACAAATCTGCCAAAGTCTGGTTTAGGGGAGGTGTTTCAGGATGCTGCAGCCTTGGTGGGGCAGGAGGTATGGGAAGAGAATGGTTCCTGGCAGAAAGGTGGATTTATGGAGGAGGAAATAAGGGGAAAAAAGAAAGGGAAGTGTGCCTGAAGAAACTAAAATCTTAACCATCTCATCAGAATTACTGAATTAGTGGAGGAGATAAAACTTACCCTACTGAAAGGGCAAGTCCTGGTAGTAGTGTACTTTAAAGTTGTCTTCCCAGCATCAACCGTGTTCCTCCTGCATCCTGAGGGTGTGAGTTTGGGGCTGGAGAGAGTGAGGGGGTTGAGGCTGATGAGGATCAGCCCCCATCTCCTGGGAGGAAGAGGATGATGAGCTCCATGTGCAGCTTCTTTCTGCTTGTGTCCCAGCTTAGGCTGACCTGAACCTGGGGTAGCTCCAGCTAATGCCACCCCAAACTCCACAGTGTCTCACCTCCTTAGGGACCTGCCATGCAAACTGGCTGGGAGCCTGGGGGAGATGGAAACCATTCCAGGGCTGATGGGGAAGCTGAAGCACGGTGCAGCAGTTGGTTTTCCTTTCCCTCCCAGCTGCCCCTGGCAGAGGCAGGATCGAAACTAAGGGATCCTGTGGGGCAGGATGAGGGGTGAGGAGCTGGAGGTGGGGATTGCCTCACCCTGCAGACTCCCCATCATGGGGCCTCCCTACTTGCCATCAATAGGCCCTTTCACAGCAGGAAGGTGTTGGCTGGTGCCGACCCTGACCGCTGTGCCTGAGCTGTGCTGCCATCAGCAACGCCCGTGGCCACGGCCCTGCAGCTGTGAAGTGTTGTGCTTGGCTCTGGTGTCCGACGGCGGGAGTAGATGGGAAATGTCCCCTGTGCATGGCTGCTGTGAGCTGTGTGTCCCCGGGCACTCTGTGCAGTGATGTCCATGGGGCTGCCTGTCCCCAGGCAAGCTGTGCATGGATGTCTCCAGTGTGTGTGTGTCCACAGGCATCTCCTGTGTTGGCTCCCCATGGGCTGTGTCCTTGGACACTGTGAAGTGATGTCTGTGGGGTTGTGTGTCCCCAGGCACTCTGTGCATCAGTGCCTGTGGGCTGTGTGTCCCTGAACACCCTGTGCATTGATATCCATGTGCTGAGTTCCTCCCAGGCACTCTGTGCATCCATGCCCATGGGCTGTGTGTCCCCAAACACCCTGTGCAGCCCTGGCCACCCTGCTCCACTCCGTGCTCACTCCATGGGCTGGCAGCCACCAAGCATCACCCCTGGAAGGCAAGCGGCCCCAGCTGCCTTCAGCACTTCCCACCCATCCCTTCCCGGCCACCGCTCCCCGTCCTTGTTTATTTATTAATGCTCCCGCTCCCAGCTCTGAAACCTTATCACCCACCCTCGCCTGTGCCTCCGGAGGAAAATCCTGCCCTTGCACATTTTTCGCCCCTCCACAAACACTGGCACTGCCCAGTGTTATGCTGAGGCTGCTTCCCAGTCAGGGCTGTGCTGGCTTTCCTTTCCTTTCCGCAGACACAGGAGGTTGGGAAGGGGTGAGGATGTTGGGGGGGGGGGGTGTTGTAACATTGGCCAGTCCTGGTGGCTTGGGGGAAACTGAGGCATGGAGCTGAGGGGGGCATGGATGAGGCTCTGACTCCTCACGCCCTGCAATTGGGTCTCTGCTGTCTCCCAGAACAGGATGATCGCAGCCACTGCCCTGAGGCCTATCAGCCTGTGGCACATCTGTGTAACGAGTTGTCAGGTCTCTGCTCCCACCACCCGCTGCTCAGAGCTCCCCATTCCTCCTTGCACTGCCTTTCCAGCCACAGCAGCTACAAGCCAGGGCTGGGCCTGTGTTAATAACCAGCCCCAGGCTGTTGCTGTAATGAAAACAGGAAGCTGCTTTGCCAACAGCAATAAACCACAGGGCCAGCCAGATCCTGTGCCCTGGGCAGAGCTGGGCATGGGGCTCCTTGTGCCGGGGAACCCACAGGTGCAGGGGATGGGGACACAGGGTTGTTATCCCCAGTGCCATGATGCTGTAGGCACTGCGGCCCCAGTTTGGGTACCTGGAGCCTCCAGCTACCCCCTGTCCCTGTTGTGGGGCGAGGTGTGGAGTGGGGACCCCATCAGAGACCACATCACACATGGCACATGTGCATGCTTCCACACACCTGTGTGCACACCCCTACAGGCACCATCTGTGTGTGTACCTGTACGTGTGTGCTGTGTCCACACTGCACGTGCGGCCTCACTTGAGCCATTTCTCACTCATGCACGGGCATGAGCGTGCATGCAGTCATGCACACGTGAGCACACTCATGCACATGCACACTCAGGTTCACTCCCCTTTGCACACATGAGTACAACGCACTTCACCCCACTTGCACCCCACCGCCGGCACCAGTTTGGCTGTGGTTACTCCCCCTGTGCACCCCTTTGTCCCCCCAGCACAGGAGCCGTCTGTCCCCAAACAGCTTTATTGTGCTGCGAGTACACTGGGGACACAGTGCAGGGTCTGTGGGGAACAGAGGTGGCTGAGGAGGGGAAGGAAGGGCACAAACCAGCTGCACCCCGTCCCGCAGGGACCCCCCAAACCAGAGTGGGGAACGGCCAAGCCCAGAGCTGGAGCATCCCTGAGAGCTGGAGACCAGCACCAGACCCTCACCCAGCGGGACACCCCTCTGCCCTCCGTCCTGCGAGGCTCTGCCTCATACCCCTGCATCGAGGGCTGCTTGAGGGTCAGCAGTGGGGATCCCCCACCCCACCATCCCACTGCCCTGGCTGGCAGCAGGCTGGTTACTGTCCCGGGGGGCCAGGGGGGCCTGGCAGCCCTGGGGGACCCCGCAAACCGGGGTCTCCTTTAGGACCCACCGGGCCAGCCTGACCCACAGCTCCGGGGGTCCCAGGGAGCCCCGGTTTGCCCTGTGGGCCAGGGGGTCCCTCTTGCCCTGGCACCCCATCAGGTCCAGGGGGCCCTGGGTCTCCCTTGGGTCCACTCTGTCCCTGGGAGCCAGATTGCCCGAAGCTGCCCTTGGCACCCTTGAGGCCAGGGAAGCCCTTCAAGCCCAGGGGCCCCCTCTCGCCCTGGGGGCCAGGGGGTCCTGCAGGGCCGGGGGGTCCCTGTGGTCCTGGTGAGCCCAGGCTGCCTGCGTCGCCCTTCTCTCCTTCGCTTCCTGGGGGGCCCTTGATGCCCACATCACCCTTGATGCCGCGGGGGCCTGGGAGGCCTGGCACACCTGGGGGGAGAGGAGGGGGTAAATAGGAAGCATGGGGTGAGAAGCACCTCAAAATAGGGAAAGCAGGAGATGCCCCAACCCTGCAGAGCTTGCTGTGGTCTCCAGGGACAATTGGCACTGCACAGGGTGCCCCCTAAAACCAGGTCCTTAATTAGAGCAACCCTGTAAGGATGCCTTATGGGTCCAGGCTGGGTGGTCCATGGTTGAAAGGGAAGATGCTGGTGTGCCTGTGGGCTCTGCGGAGCAGGGGCAGCCACACTACTTGCCTGGATGGATGGAGGCATCCCCAGGCCACTGCAGGAAGCTTTGAGGATCCTTGTCAAATGGCAGCTGTACCCCCTCCACCAGGACCATCAAGAATTGTCACTAGCATCACTGTGCAGGCCAGCTGTACTAGATGGACATGAGTCACCCTCCCACTGTCCCTGTCCCTCACACTTTGCAAGCCAAGTCCACACAGCTCCATCCCAGGATGCTTCTGCATCCATGAGCAAGTGTCTGGGTGCCTTCATGCACATCCCATCGCTGCCTTGGCCTCAGCAATGGTGGTTTGGGTCCTCCACCACCTGCCTTGCGTGTAGGATGCTCCTGAAGAGCCAAGAGCACACCATGCTCAGACACAGAAGAAACAGTCCCCAAGATTGCCTGCCCAACATGCCTGCCTCCAACTCATCCCTGGGCAGGGCTTAGGCTGTGCCCACCAGGATTATAGGATTATACAATGGGTTGATTTGGAAGAGACCTTAAGATCACCTAGTTCTAACTCCCTGCCACAGGCAGGGACACCTTGCACTAGACCAGGTTGCTCCAAGCCCCATCCAAGCTGGCCTTGAACACTGCAAGGAATGGGAAGGATGCACTTCCAGGATGGACCTCACCTCGTAAGATGGTGATGTTTTTCAGCACCTCCCCATGCCGGACATCCACCACCTTCATCTCCTCCACGACCATGGACAGGTTGCGGATGTCAAAGTCCAGCCGAGCACTGAGCAGGCTGTACCGCTCCCTCAGCAGGTCCGTGGTACCTTGGACCAGGCTGAGGGATTTGTTCAGATAGTAGAGCTCCTCGGTGTGGGTGTGGAAGCCTAATGTGCAGGAGAGCCTCACGTCATCCAGGTAGCGCAGCATGCTGTGGACGTGGCTGTCAGTGGCATTGATGTTGGTGAAGATGGTGCTGATTTCAATCTCATGGGATGCCATGCGACCTTCCAGGGTCTCGAAGCGCTCGGCCGTGCGGTTCTGTGTGTACCTGTTGTGGTAGCGCAGGTCGTTCATGTTCTCCTCGTGGTCATCCAGGAAGGAGGAGATGTTGTCCAGCTGCAGCTGCAGCCCCATCACCTGCAGCACCAGGTCGTGCATGCTCTCCGAGTTCTGCCCAACCTGCCGAGCCGCCGTGCTGATGCTGCCTTGGATGCTCTTCACCAGCTCACTGGTCCTGGAGGAGGTGGCCCGCAGACCACCAAAGAGGCGGGTGTAGTTCTGCCACTCGCTCACGATCTTCTGCAGCGTCAGAGTCTCCTCATCTGTCTTCCTTTGGATGACCTGGATCCAGTCGGAGGTTTGCCCCAAGGTGAAGTTCATCTGCTGCATGGCTGCCCGGACATCATAATGCTCCTGGGCCAAGCCCTTGAGAGAGCTGTCTAGCTGGGAGGTGACAGCCCGCCAGCCCCCGACCTCAGCCAGGAACTGTCCCAAGTTTTTGTTGACCTGCCGGATGGAGAAGGAGCAGTTGTCCACCTCGCTGGTGATCTTGCTGCTGGTGGATGAGAGGTGGTCGTGAGCCTGCGAGGTCCGGTCTAGCAGGATCTCTTGAACCAAAAGCATCTTCTGGATCTCCTCCAGCTCGCCCTGCAGCTTGGTGATCTCCTGTCCCAGCTGTCCCGTCTCGTGGCAGAGGGAGCAGTTCCCAGAGGTCTTCTCATCTAAAGGAAGGCCAGAGGGTTCTGTTATCCCACCCCATTCCTTGCTGGACCTAGAGGTCACCCAGCTAAAGGTGGAGGAAGGAGCCTCACCATAGCCTGTCCTTGCAGACCTGGAGATGAGCACCACAGAACCACTACTGGGACAACCCCAATGCCATCAGCCTGCACCAGCTCCCATCCTCATCCTGCTCCTGCCACCTCTGTGCAACAAGTTTTCCAAACAGCCCCATCCAGCCCTTCTCCCACGGTCCTACAGTTGTCCCTCCCCAAAGCCCTGGGAGACAGTGGAGTTTTGGCTCTGGGGGAGCCTCAGGACCTGAAAACTAGAGATGCTTCAACCCTGAGGTCCACTCAGCTGGAGGGACACACGGCACCAAAGGCTGGAGAAGACCTCCAGGTCCAGGTACAAGCCACTCACCCAAGCCCTGGAGATCCTCCTGGATGGATATGATCTTCTTCTCATAATAGGTCTGTGCTGAGCTGATGTCGTTGGAGATGGAGTCAACTTTCCTGAACACTGCAGAGGAAAGGTGGTAGGTCAGGAGAGGAGGGCAGGCACTGGGATGTGATCGTCCTCCTGGCTTGTTCCCTGGCGAGGAGGGTGGCCAGGGCCTTAAGAGCCAGGCTAAGGTCCGAGCCCAGCCCAGGGAGTGTGCTGTCTCTCTGATGAGCCTCAGAGGCTGTTTCGTGCCCTTGGAGGTGATGGGGTGACAACCTTTGGGCTCTGAAGTCCCTGTGAGGGTAAACCCCTGGCAAAGTGGCATCATACATAGGGTTCCACACGGCAGGTCGGGGGAGATGGATGCTCCTGTCCACGCCTGGGTGCTGCAGGCACTTTGGGAGAGCCCCAGGATCCCCGTGGAGCTGCCCCAAGGAGGGCAGGGGGGAAGGCAGTTGCTCACCCAAGGCAGCCAGAATGGTCACAGCCATGATGAGGAGGATGGAGAAGACGTAAAGGACTTTGACAGCCGTCTGGAGGGAAAGGTTCTTCTGGCACCGGGTGCAGCTGGTCTGTGCCCTACCTGAGCACAGAGAGGGAAGGATCAGGCCCTGCTGTACCCCCTGCCCACCCCTTAAGGGGGTGTCCTTACCGCTCGGTCGGTAGCTGAAGGTCGGCATCTCCTCTTCCTCTCCTGCTGCCGGCTCCTGTTCTGAAAGCCAACACAGGAGGGACTGGAGCTGCGGGCACTGCTGGGGCTGTGCCTGTGGCTTGCACCCTCCTCACAGCCCCGCAGATGCCCAGGGCCCTGGGGGATGCTGCCGAGCCTCCAGCCTTGTCACCCCGCATCCCCAGGGAAAAGCTGGGAAGCCACACAGAAGCCATCACTGTCCACCCTTAGCCTGGTGGCACCAGCCCACGGACCCATCTCTCATCCACTGCCTACTTCTGTGGAACTCCATCCTCCAAGACCATAAACTTGGAGAAATTTGACTGAATTTGGCCAAATGTGGATGATGGAGAAGTTAATGGCTACGGACTCCCAGCCCTGAGGGGCTTTGTGTGTCTTCACAGCCCCTTCTTGCAAGACCCATGGGCACGAAGAAACCCCACAAACCAGCACCCATCCCGGACCCCATCCCGATGTGGAGCAAGCTGGGATGCTCCCGCTGGGTGGGAAACACCATGGGCTGCATCCCATCCCCAGCTCCAGCACAGGAGTTGCACTCAGCACCCATACACAGCACAACCTCCTTCCCTGGCTCCCCAAGGCTCCCTGGGAGCTGTGCTGTGCCCCCCACAGCCCCCCATCAGCCTCACCACCCCCTGCCCAGGGCCTCCCCGACCTCCTTGCTGGCAGAAAGGGGATTTCCAGCCGGGGGTGCCACAGGGAGGTGCAGCACATTGGGAGTGACTGTGGCACCAACATCCCCTGCTCTATACAGCAAGAGCGGGTGGGGGGCTCGCTGGGCTGGGGGCAGCAGCAGCTCCCTCCATCCTCCCTTCACTTTGTAGCTGTCCCAGATGTTCCTTTTCTGACCCATGGAGTCAACAAGTGATGGGCTCTGAACAGGCAAGAGGACTCCCTGGACATCGCCCCCTCCTCAGCCCCTCTTGCCCCCCACATTGGCGTGGGGGTCCCTAGCTGTGGCCAAAGCCAGCTCTGCACCCACACATGGGGAGCAGGGATGCAGCAGTGCACTCATCCAGTGCCGGCTGTCCTCCAGCTCCAGCACAACCGTCCCCCCGCATCCCCCGTGCCAGCAGTCCCATTACTCTCCCTACAGCTCCAACGCCCTCGGGTTCCCCCCACTCACCTCTCATAGCCCCCGAGCTGGGGGTCGGTGGATGCAATCCTGCACCGACCCAGGCCTCACCGTCCCAGCTCCCACATCCGTCTCTTCCCAGCGCGGTCTCAGTGAGCAGCCAGCATGGCCGGGGCTGTTTCCCCCCGCTGGCCCCCCGCTCCCAAAACTTCCTGGGGAGCCTTCAACAGCAACCGCAGTGCCGGAGCATCCCCAGGGCTGCCCGTGTGTCCATGGCCTCTGCCCACGTGGGATGGGGACGGGTGATGGGAGATGGCAGAGCACAGCCAGGCTGGAGGCTGGCCACCAAAAGGCGAGGCGCCGGGATATGTGCTGGAGAAGAAAGAGTGGTTCCGCGCCCGCCCTCCTTCCCTCCAGCCCTAATGACTAACAAATGTCCGACCGATGCTGTGCTCTGCCGTGCAGTGCCGGCCTCACTCAGCCCTGTTTTAGGGGGGTCTGGGCCCTGGGGAAGAGCTCCTGGTTTGGGGAGCAGAGGTTGGGAGACCGGCAAAGGGACAGGGGCAGGACTGGGGGCTTGGTGCATGCATCAGAGTCAGGGATATAGCTCTGGGGTCCAGGACCCTGCTTTGGGGCAGGAATATGAAGAGATGGGGTTGAGGTCCAGTCCCTGTGTCTAGGGTAGGAACATGGGGTGCTGTGGGTTGGGGTCCTGTGGCTTGGCTCTGTTTTGGAGCGCTAGTCCCAGTTCAGCGCCATGGGACAGGGGAGAGTGGGGGTCGGGGATGTTCGGGGCTCTCACTGAGACCCCCTCCCCATTGAGGCTTTGATTCTGCGTCGGGCTGCTGCTGCCCTCTGCCGAGACCCTGCCGGGCTTCCAGCAGCTTCCCTGGCTGCACGGCCTCCCTCCTCCTGCCGCGGATGCCTCCGGGATGCCGAGGAGCGGTGTCCGACCCCCCGCTGCTCCTGCAGCAGCCCCTGCTCGCTCCAGCCCCTCTCACCTCGCTTGGGTTTCTGTGTTATTGCTCATACCAGCACCTGCCTGTGCCCTCCTCACTCAGATGTGGCTCTTGAACCTCGTGACCTTGTGGGTTTGGGTCCTGGAGCCCCCCTCTTACCCCTCAGCCATTTCTGGGGGCACTTCTGGGGTCTCTCTGCTGTTTCCCCGAGCTTTCCCTACCACATTGTACCACAGAAGACACCAAGGACTACCACAGTCATTTATAATCGCCAGAGCCCCACAGGTGATGCTCTTGCAGCAGTTGTGTTCTTCAGGGCCCAGGCCCATGGCATCCTTCTCGGCCATAAGCTTGCTGCCAGCTGAGATCTTCTTCCCACCATCCTCATCCTTGGTGGCTGCACTTTGCTGCTCATCCTCAGCCCGTCCATGATGATTCATAGCCAATGGAGCTGATCCAGAGATGTCCAAGTCAGCCGATCCCAACTTCCTTTGGCTGCAGCTATTTTAACCACTGTCTCACTACAGGATTTGCCATCCGGCTAAATGCTGGTACTACATCAGCAGTGGGGTTGCTCTCTTGCATCCATGCTGACTCAGTGGTTCTGGTTTGCCACAGAAGCGTTAAATACACATCTGCTGGGGTAGCAGATGGGTCCCTGCCATGAGTCCCTCGTCTACCAGCCCCTTAGATACCTGCTGTGCCCTGGATCGTGCCATCAAATGCAGCTTGCTGTTTGGGGATCCCCAAGTGAGCTCACTGCACATCAGGGTGATCGCCTTGCACCGGCTCCTGGTAAAGGCCCAGGAACATCCCACGTCACTGCTCCTCTGGATCCCACCAGCCTATGGACTAAGGCTTGGGGTTTATTCCCAGGGTCTGTGCAAACAAACACAGGGCTTCTGGTTGCCCTCCATTGCTCTCACCATTGGCTTTAAGCTGCAAAAAGGGGAGATTGAGATGAGCTCTTAGGCAGAAGCTCTTTTCTGTGAGGGTGGTGAGGCCTTGGCACAGGTTGCCCAAAGAAGCTGTGGCTGCCCCATCCCTGGCAGGGTTCAAGGCCAGGTTGGACGGGGCTTCGAGCAACCTGGTGTACTGGAAGGTGTTCCTTCCTGTGGCAGGGATTGGAACTGGATGAGCTTTAAGGTCTTTTCCAACCTGAACCATTCCAGGATTTGATGATTTTCCAATCTAAACAATTCCATAATTTCTATGACCTTAAGCTGCAAAAGGCCTTGGAGAACCATCAGGAGAGATGAAGGATATGGACCCACAACCCTTTGAAGACCATGAGGAATATCAGGAGATCCCCTGATTGATCACTAATGAGGGTTGAGGTTTGGGTGTTGGACACTGATGGTTCCTCTTTCTCATCTCCACTGCTTCCAAAGCCTGCCGAGCCTCGAGATGTGATTCCCCAGTGCTGGGGGTGAACTCTTGTGGGCAGTGGAGCGTGAGAAGCAGAAGAGACCTTGACGCTGTGTAAGTGCTGCGATAACCAAAACATTCCTCAGTTATCAGCGCTGTTCTCAGCCCTGAGCCAAACCTCCAGCTGATATACATAATTTACCTCTATCCCAGCCAAATACACTACAGAAGAGAAACAACAATAAAACTTGTAGGTTGATATAAAAAGTGTTTAATAAATGAATAAACAGAAGATGGAAAGAAAACACAGAAACAAAAGCAAGTGATGCCAAGGCCATTGCTCCCCATCTTCCACAGTGCCCAGTAA
>JASSUY010029748.1:0-19318 GCA_032466535.1 Forpus xanthops
GCATCCCTATAGGCCTCCTTCAGATATTGGAAGGCTGCTATGAGGTTTCCATGCAGCCTTCTCTTCTCCAGGCTGAACAGCCCCAACTCTCTCAGCCTATCTTCATAGGGGATGTACTCCAGCCCCCTGATCATCCTCGTGGCCCTCCTCTTATGAATAAAAGTTTTTGAATCAAATTCTTTCCCCATATTTCCTAATACAGATGTTTAATCTATTGAAGTAATTGTTTACCCAGCTAACAATCATGTGAATAAACTGAAAATCAGAAATCCACTTGTGAGACTTAACTAGCCTTCAAGCGATTAAACATTTTGCAGTATGTCCCCATCACTGTATTTCCATGAATGAAAAGTTTGACTGTTTCATGCATGTTATTTTTTTTCCTGGCCTTTGTTGGATGTGAGATTTCTCTGTAGAAATGACAATTTCTTTTGAGGGCTGAGGTTACTTGGGAGATCTATTGTTTAAAGACTGATTTGAAAGAGTTTGATTTTAGAAACCAAAGCCTAACATGGATAAATTTTATCAAAAATTCATTGAAATTATTTATTTGTTACCAAATTCCTCTGCAAAGAAGACAAGTATAAACTGAAGTAAATCAGTCTGGGAGTTTCAAGCCTTTTTATAATGCTCTTTTAGAAGACTCATTTGAGTTCCAGGTTTTTGCCATGCCAAACTTACTTTGTTAAGCTGCTATTTGATTTGTTGTCTGCAATTTGATTTTACAATGTATACTCTTTTCATAGATTTTTATTTGTGGAGAACCCATTGAACAGCAAATAGATGACAGTACCTTGAATTGCCTGGTCCTACCTGCAAATAATATCTACTTGCCACACATGAACTTGCTAGCCCAAGTCAAAATGAGAATAGGTAAGAAAAATGCAAGTCATTGATTTTATCTTTTCATTACTTTTCACTCATGTTTCATGAAATAGCAGATAAACTGATACATGAATATTATTAAAGGACGTAATAAATAATTTTCATTATATAGATAAAATATTTCAAAAACTAAGAATAGATGCCTGTTCAGCTCCATGTAATGTGTGTAAGCAAGGTACAATTCTTTCAGGAACTGTGATCAACGAAGGCTTAAATATGAATGTTATAGCTTGCTAAAATTAACAGTAAATTCAGTTTTTAAAAAGTGAAAGTTAACAATACTTTGTCGGCTTCTGTACAAAATGTTCATTTTGTGAAAGCTTCCTGTAGAAGTTCCATCTCTCTGGAAGCAGTTATATGGGAACTAACTAATGATTTAGTACTTACCAACAACCATGGAATAGTGGTGATAATTATTTATCCCAATAGAATAAATAGTGCCTGTTATGGTTGTTACCCTTTACTAACTTTTCTTGCTAACTATTCTTTATATAGAAACTTGGAAATATGCTGAATAGTAATATAAGCAAACCTTTAAGATCTGAGATTTGTTGTCTTATAGCAAATATAGAAAAAGGGATATTGCCTCTATGTTCTTTCTGCTAAACTTAATTAGGCGTATATCTGAGTTTGGTTCACATTGTGGAGCATCCTCAGTGCTCTGGATTCTGTTTCAGGACTATATGCTCTGGGGGGAGCACATCGATGCACTGCAACGATCGCTTTTTACTCAGCCTTTAGGACTGGAATAGATGTAGTCCAAAATAAATACTCTCAGATGCATCTTCTGTGGCTCTCTGGTCATCAACTGGCTTGCTCTGGAGATCCACTTTCACTGTGTTTTAGTGCTTGTAAGTGCAGGCATGTCCAGCCTTACTCATATTATTGGCCAGGTTTGACCAGTTCCTGTTTCAGAATCCACATTTTTAGGAAGATGCTATGAATACAGATGAAGTATGTACAAGACAGATGCAATACATCAAAGATGACTTTAGAACTGGTTAGCACAGAAGGAATTTAGAAATGCTCAGAGAAGTTTAGGTTTTGCCTGCAACTGCCAGGTCAAATAAAATTATAAAATGGTTTATTGCTCCTCTTTCCAGATAGTTTGTGAAAGGGTGGATTTGTGTACCCTGAGATTCTTCTGAATGGCTTAGGTAAACCTCAATGGCATCATGAAGTAGTGAAACATTATAACTCTGTATTTATATCCATTAATTACTCGGATTTTTGAGATTTGGTTTGTAACATAAAATACGTTAACAGCATTTGCTCTAAAAAAGTTGCCTCGTTTTTGCATAAATTGGTTTACTGTTAAATAATTTACTGAGAATTGTCCTTTTTTTAATTTCTTATCCTTAGGACACTTATTAGCTGAAAAAGTAGCTCGTACACCTGCAAGAGGAGACCCACTGCAATGGCTAGGTGCTCTCAAACATTTAGAATCAGCATTGAAGCTTTGCAGAGCATCTGCAACTGAAAGAATAGATCTGGAAGCTGAACTTCTTTTTCAGATAGGTAAATAAAACCCTGTTGGTACATCATAATAGCCTTCCTAGGCAATGTTAATGCATGTGGCCGCTCTTAAAAAGGAAACATTTTATTGTAAAAACAGACCTGACTGGGATATTTCTCACCCTGTCTAGCTGTAGATCTCTTGCTTGTGTTTAATATCACAGCAGCATAGCTCAGGATGCATTATGCAACAAATAATTTCAAACCTGCAGTAGAACTTCTCCCACCTGTATGTTATCGGGTATCAAAGGTGTAGCCAATGTGATTAAGGCATTGTAGAAAACTAATTAGCTTCTTTGCATTAGTCTGAATTAATGATGAGAGGCTTAGAAAGTGTTTCTAATTGATTTAACAAAGCTAATGAATTACACAGTGTTTAAATTTGGATTTTAGTGACATTATGTTTTGCACAGGAGGTAGTGGTTTGTTAAGATCCCAGCCAGTAAGGGACTCAAGACTCTGCAAATTATCTCCTAAAATGCTATTTATTGGCGTTAACACTATAAAGAAAAAAGGATTGTGTAAATAACCTTATGGTCTTTCAGACACTGAAACCCCCAAATTGTGCTCTATTGAATGCACTTCCAATCAGGGTGTAGCACAACATGCAGATCCTGCTGTGGAAAGGTTTTTTCCTTTTGGTCTTTTGAGCTGTTAGGGAATTTTCTTACATGAAACAATTCTATTCATCATTTCCACTGTCAAACAAAAAGCATATTCACATAAGGACTTCTTGCTGCACTTTCACAGAAAGGGCAGGTGGTTATAAGTGGTGGTGCGGAGAAGATGCTGCCAGAAAGCTCTTCTGTGACAGCTCACTGGCTACATTTATCCTGTGACTAAGGGATGTGCTCAAAACAGCACATGCCTGTAGGCTACACTGTATGTGCAGCATAGTGCAGCAGAGAACAAGCCTATGCCTGTACATTGACTCCTCCATGTACAGTGGTCTTCTAGTTAGCATTGCTACACCTTAGGAGTCATTATGATTCCAAAGTTTGATTATTTTAGCTACTCCATGAAGTGATTTGCTATTCAAGCATCATGCATTACCTTTTAACAAGCCAGAAAACATTTTGCTTATTGGGAAGAGAATAGATAATACACTAAGTTGTTCAACTTTTCTGGAGGTAAAAACATGTTGGGTATTAAAAAATATAAAAAAAAAAACCCTTATCTGCTTTCTATGTCTTTCTTAGGTAAGGTAGAATGCCAGATAGCTGAAGCAAGCAATAACAAGTCATCTCGAGCTGTTGAAACCCTGATGGAAGCTATAAAACTCAGCCAGCAACATGATCAAAAATCTGAGTAAGGCAGTAGCTATATAACTTACAAAATAAATTTAATCACAAATTAATATAGTTTTTTGACCATTTTCTGAGATTTGGTGTGGAATTCTATTACGAAGCATCTTTTATGTTCTGGACATTTTTCTTCTATGGCAGTATAGAAGAGCTACTTATTTATTCTCTTATTTAAAACAAATGCTAAGAACATTTAAAAGCATATTTTAGAATATACAAAGTTATAGCTTTTTGTTCTATTTCCAAATTTGTACCCTCTCTGTCAACACCAGGAACAGAGTTATCAATTAAGCAGGGATTTTATTCATCTTTCAGAAGATGAGCTGTGGTCTGCACCCTTCCAGATAATAGAAATCCAGCTTGAAAAGGTTAGCAGCCAGAAACAATCAGAACAGAGGCAGAAGGAGCATAAAAAATGTGTTTGTAACAGATAGCAGGACAGTGACTTTGGCATTAGTTATCAGTGTAGATGCCTGAAGAGCTGAGCCAAGCCAGCCAATAAATTCTGTCAAGCAACTCTGATACATTGGACTTTTGGTTTTTTAGTTTCTTGACCAGTCTTAATGACTAATGTGCCACGTCTGGTTACAGAGAGTGTAAAGGCAGCAATTTACGTCGCTTGTTTGGGTATTCTGTTACTTAAGTTAATGAACCAGAACTCTGAACACCAAAGCAGTAGCATAGTAATAAACCTCTACAAACAGTCAGGATGATGGAAGATAGTACAGACACGGACTGTGGTCATGTTTTGCAAGTTTAATTTGCTACACTTATTTGTTTTGCTACTGTTTTCCTAAAAGAACCTACAGCAACATTGACAGACCTTGGCTTTCTTATTTTAGAGAACTGAACATCCCGATCTTCTCTGGTATCTATAGGATTATTTAATTAAAGTTATTTCTTCATGTCTCAAATCCTTTATTGTTAGCAAGATTAGAAAGTTAACTAAACTGTCACCAAGTGCAGAACTTGCTATTCTCCCATTTAGTTTGCCCTATTTTAAACTGTGCAGCACTCTTCGGCTTTTGTATTTTGCTTTACACAAATCATACCAAAGCTGGAATTTATTGTATTATGTAAACAGCCAAGTTTCTGCAATATGACTTTGTCAATAATAGTAATTACATGAGCAGGAGTTAATTGCTATACTTGGGAAAGCTAATTCATAGGGGAGATCTGGAGAGATCTCCCAAGCCAGAAGGAATCTGCATAAAAAGGATTTTATGAAACTATAGGGAATAAAAATGACAGAGAAGTTCTCCAGATATAGTGATTTTCAGCAACCTGATGTAAGTAGTTCTGCCCCTCTAGTCCGCTCTGGTGAGAACCCACCTGGAGTACTGCTTTAAGCTCTGGAGTCCTCAGTACAGGAAAGACATGGACTTGTTGGAGCGGATCACTGTATGTGTTTTTACTCATTCTTGAAAGAGTTTGACTGAAGACCCATTTCCAATTTCAGCCCCACAGGTTTCAGGGAAATGAGGACAATGGGTATATACCTTAACTTGAAGAAGGAAAAGGAACTCATACAAATGCAGTACAGAAAGATCATTTCCCTTGCAGAATTACAGTTTTCTTACTAAACATTTGCTATTTATTTGTTGCACATAATGCAGCTTATATTTGTCATATGTTTTACGTAGATGATGAGGGCTGAATGAATGATTTATTTGGTGAGACTGACAAGTCTAATGTGGAGTGTGTATCATTGCCATGCTTACTTTGATAGTAACAATGATTGATCTGTGTGTTGTTTCCTACAGGTTAATAAGAAGATCGTACCTTGAAATAGCACTATTATATTTGCATTTTGCCACAAATAATGAGATTGTGTCACATACAGATAAGATGGTGCCTTCCAAATCAAATGTATGTTTTCTATCTTTTGGGTAGCTGCCTCTTCAAAGCAGGAAATATATTTCTGTTAGAACATCTTGTACCTTGCCAAATTTCTACTTACAGTGACTTATAAATCTTACTGATACTGAAAATCCTACCAGAAAAATCACACAAAGAAATTGTGTAGTAGAACAGAAGAATTTTATCTTGTTTGATGTATTTTTTCATGTTTATTGCATTGAATGATAACATTTAAAATATTTTCTGTATAAAATAATAAGAAACAGAACCAACAGTGTTTTCATTTCTGATTATGTACTAATTAATTTGCGCTTTGCAAAGAAAACATCATTCAGGACTGATTTTTAAGTGCCAGTACTTGTACTTTGCCAGATTTCAATTTTTTAGTACAAATCTGTATGACAACATGAGGAATATAAAAGCCACACCGAAGTGGCTACAAGCCATAGATTCAAAGTATAATGTGTAACATAAAAGTTAATTAAGATTCCAGAAAATTAAAAATTATAGCAAAACTATGTACAATATTGACTGTAGTTTAAGCTTCTCTGAGAATATTTATAAAGAGAAGTGAGTTAGTATGTTATGGATATTTTTTTCAATTTTAGCAATTAATAATGGATTTACAATCAATGCTGATTTTTATAACTTGCAAATAAAACAATAATTCTGTAAGTAGGAGGACTTTTTTTTTCTCTATTTAAAATATATTTTACCATAATACAACTAGAATCCTAGTTATGAACTGTTTAATTTTAGATCTCTTCTGAAGAACTTTCCTCTCCTGAGGAGTCTCCAAAATCAGAAGGCTACAAAGTACAAGCCTGGATTGCAGTAAGAGCTGCTACACAGGTTGGTATAATATTCTAAAGAGGTAATTTTTATTTTATTTTATCTCATGCTACTTACACAAGCAAACAAGACAATGCAAACAAGAACAAGAATTAAGGTTTCCTGAATTTTCTGGCATGGGCCTTATTTCAGGAAAGTAAAATTTACACTGTCTGAGTAGTACATTTAATCTCCCTTGGACAGATCTGGCTCTGTTTGTTTCAGTGCAAATAACATGGCACCCTGCCTGATATGTCTACGCATGTATTTGACATGTGGGTAGACAGCAGTGGCACTCTGATGAAAATATCTGCTTTGAAATCATTTATGTAGTAATTAAGCTGTCAGCAGTAATGATTTATTTAAGTATAGTATGTACTAAATGTCAAAGAGAAATAGGGTATTTTCCTGACTTTTAAAAATATGGTGTGTGGAGTAATTAATTTTTTGTCACCATCTTGCTATTCTCAGACTTTAAAATCTATGTAAATATTGTAGTGAAATGGTTCTAAATAAAATAAATAATATTTTTAGGTCAGTGAAGCTGTGCTTGATTCTCAGCTATTAATTGGAATGAAAAGTATTAAAGAACACAGCATGAAGGATGAAGTGCAACAGAAAATCCCAGAATTTGCTTCTATGGATCTTCTTGCTTCATACAGAGATTTTTTGTCTGGTATTCCTTTATATATAGTAATATTTGAACATTAACTAATAAATTATATATGTCATGTAACCTAGTAATACATTTAATATATAATTTTCATTTATGAAAAGTTATAAGTCAAACTTGGAAAGTAAAAGCAAAGTAAGTTACCTGCCTGGATACTGTATTCTAAAATTCAAAGTCTACATAATTACAAAAAAAAAATCCCTGCTTTTCCTACTCAATGAATTAACATTTAGAGATGCTTCCATTAGCTTGGTAGAACTTTGCCTTTGCCTGCTTTATTTCCAACTTTTGCATTTATTTTACATGTAATGGGATTGATGAAATGGAAGCTTTTGATTTAAAAAAAACCCAGTTGACCAGGAATTCTGGGATATGGGTTACCAGATGATATATAAACACTAAAACACAATATCTGTATTTATTTTTAAACTGGGAACCATTAATTTGGTGATAAAAGTTTGGTTCAATGGCTTAATTTCAGTCATCCCAAGTGACTGACAAAGACTGAATTGCTCTGCAATCTGTTGCTGGCAAAGCTGAGCAATGTCTGGTTACTGTACAGTGTTTAAACATATGTGTCTTGATTGGTTTATGAAAACAAGTGTTATATGCTAAGACTTTCCATCAATCTGATTGTTTTGTACTAGCTCCATTTGCTTGTAATTACAGATCATTTTTTCTTTTAGCAAATGCAGCAGGTGTTTTTCCTGATAGTTCTGTTAGACAATATAAAGAATAGCAAATGTAGAAAAGCAATAGTAGGCCAAAATATATAAAAGTGAATTGAAATGGGACTTATCAGCACAGCATGCTAAGTATTTTCTGTAAAAGCATTAGTGAAACACATTGTTTAAGTTTCATCTATAAACAATATGTCCATTTTAACTAAATTCTGGTTTTACAATTGACAGTTGAATATCAGGAATAATGGAGACATTCAGATTTTGTAGAAACACACATCATTATTTTCTGGAAGTTTACTATTAGGAATTACTGTAACGTAATGTTTGTCCAGTTTGGAATGAGAAACAGCAGAATTGTGTAGGCTTTTGAGGAGCCATGTACTAATGCAGTGAAAAGAAAAATGAATAGTGATAACTACTGATATATTTTTTTTTTATAAGTCCATACTTAAGAAAACATTTCATTGAGAATGTGCTTAATATCTAGAAGGGACTGGTTTGAAGCTAACCGAAAGCATTGCAGAGTACATAACTCCCTATAAATAATTAGGAAGTTTAACTGCTGTCATTAGGACTGATGACTGTTACTACAGTTTCCATTTAGTAAATATCTGCTATTGAAAAATATGTAGAAATAATGGGTTTAATTTAAATTCAGCAGGAAAGAGCAAAAGGGCACCTTGCTCTCCACCCCTTTTAGCTTTGTGAAAGAACAGTCTGAAAAATAATTTATTTTCCAGTTCAAATAATATTTAAGCAGAATAGAAGGAATTTTCCTCTTAATAGAAATGAGGTTCACAAGCTACATTTTTAGTTACAGATTAGTCAACTCCAAAACAATGCAGAAATAGCTTTTGAAATGCAACCATTCTCTTAATGTCTAATGTTGAACTGTTATTGTATTTGCAGATGGATATAATGTTATCTCTGAAAGCCCCAAAGCTTTTTCTACTGAAACTGAGCAAATCATAGAAGACAAGCAGAGCCAAAGTGAAGGAGCAGAAAGTCTTGCCACCAAGGCCAGACAGAAGAAAGAGACAATAACATGGATTCACTTAATTCGCTACCATAACTATTTAAAAAGACTTTATAATACAAATCTTCTATTTGGTATGATTTTTTTCTTCTAGAAAACTGCCGTAGATAAGGTATTATTCTTCGAGCCAACAAGAATAAAGTCTATAATCTGAGATAGTCTCATTTTGAATTCCTTTAAGTTGTATAAATGCAACAAAATCTTCACTGGAATCAAGATTGATTTTATGTCAGTGTAGAAGTGCTGGAAGTGAAGAGAATAACTTTTTTAATAATCATTCATAAGCCATCATGATGATAGAAAAGCGTCTTTCAAAACTTAATTTCTTTCACTATATCTGAAGCGTTAAAAAAAATCATCGTCTATATTTATTTTAGTTCTAGATGCGTCGGACTGAAGTCACATCAGAAAGAAATCTGTTCAGTTTGGGATCCTGTTTATAAGAATTCAGTATAGTGTAAATGGGAAGTCTGAGCATTATTGAATGTGTTTTGACTAAAACCCCAGATGTTATGTACATACTTGGTTTATTTCACTGTAAACAAAAGATGGTAATGGATAGGACCTTTCAAGCAGAGTAAGAATACATGAATTTTTGGGTCCTAATACTATCCATCTATATCTGACGGCCAGCTGCTGGATACACAAATGGCGACCTTATAGCTGAGAACAGAACTAGACTGCACATACAGATGCTGCTTAGAGAGAAATCTAGTATCTCTGAAAGTAGTAATTTCAGAAAGGCTTGGCTTTTATCCTTGCAGTAACAAATGAAACTAAAGTATTTTACCTCACTTCAGAACTGTAAGTACAGTAAAGTAACTACAAATAGGTGTCAAAATGTACATGTGTATCTCAGCTGACTTACCAGTGATAGAGCCTAGGTGCAATTCAGCTGATCAGACACTAGCTGTCTAAATTAGAGGCTTAAGAGTTTCATTATCCCATCTCCAGTGAAAAACTGCAATGCAAATAGCATAACCTAGAAATACTTAAGCACAGTCAGTACAGTTGTTGGAAATGCATTTATTTGATATTGAACAGACCACACTTGTTACTACACTTTCAAAATTCATGAATGTTGAGTAGCTGTAGAATTTTTCCCTTTTTAATGGCAGATGATGACGTAATAAAAATCTCTTTTCAAATCTGCCCCTGACTCAGGACCTGGATCATCTTCTGCAAGAGATGGACACCTTCATTCTGTTTTAGACATAGGGATTGATCTACGCATAGCAGAAATGCATTCCTTTCTTAAAAAGCATTTGGTTCATTATTCAGTGTGTTGTCTTGAGAATTTCCCAGAAGAGTTACAGGATGTAGAATCGCCACTTGATAGGCCAGCTGATTCTTCAAAGGTACTTTTTCTTTTCTGATGTTTAAAAAATATGTATTATACTTGCATTTCACTCAGATTCTTGCTAGTTCCAATGGTGAGATTTCTGAGAACACTATAGAAGAATTAAATTCATTATGCGGAGGATCAGTGCAAACCCAAAATCCTGAGGAAACAGTGAAGGACATAGCAAATGCAAATATCCTTGTGTTACTCATTCCTGCAAAAATTCTCTCTATCCCTTTCCCAGTGTATTTAGACCCTAAAAGATTAGGCATAATGATATTTAAGAAGATTTTATTGTTAGTTAATTAAGTTGGCTGTGTTATTTGGTAGGACTGAAGCTTTTAATCCTGTAGATCTCCATGTTTCATACCAAAAAATGTCCTCCAGTGTCATTTGTGTGTACAAGCATCTATATTGTTAATTTGGCCGATAATGATTTTCAAAAAATAGACAATTTATATTTCCTCAAACTTATTTGTCTCACTGACTGTCATTTGGCTAGAAAATTAATCTTTTCAGATCTCTGGCTTGAAAACAGCCTGTTTGAGCTTTCAAATATAGGCAGCTCACACTGTATTACTCAGAGAAATCTTGATTTGGAATTCTGGAGTCTACTCTGACCCTGCCATATGTTTTGAATATTGAATGAAATTTGTCTTTGAAGATCCAACTTAAAAATAATTGTCTTCAAAGTTTCTCCATTCCACTTCTCACATTAATAATTATCCTAATACTAAAAAATTAAAGTGACAGGTTGCTCTCTATGGTTTATCTTTTACCTGTTATGTTCAGTATTAGATAGATAAAGGGGAGCCCTGAGGAGTGAGAGTTTGATATCTTGTAAAAATGAATTAAAATACTTTTGTGAAAGTAGCTCTTCTAGAGTTGGTGAACTTTCTGCAGTGTTGGACAGCATATCATTACTCATTTCCCAACAAAGAGCTGACTGTGATGCAGAATAAATTGTAAATATATGGTATGTGACATTTATAGAAGCCATTGTATATCAAAAATTATTTTACTCTGTCTAGTCTTTTTTTGACATAATTAGTATTACACTGTCCTAGAATAATAAGCTTCAGAGCTCACTGTCATATTCATGATGGATGCAAGCTGCATAATCATGTGTTAGCTTCACTGTTGTAGACAGCTAACAAGCATAAAGCTCTTACTTTTTTTAATTCTAAGCTTCACTGATTTTTATCACGACATTTTTAGAAGCTTTAACTATTCAGAAGGCTGTGTTAGTTTAAAAATGTTACTGTAATTTGATACTAGGATTTTTAACAGTACAAATAAAGTTTTTGAAAGAATGATCTTTATGTAAAAGGTTGTTTCACTTACACGTCTTTGTAATTCTACTTTTTAATCTTGAAGTATTTTTCAGCTTTTTTGCACCCTGCTACATTTTGCATGCTTGTTTTTTTATTCCACTCCATGGTAGTACACAGTACTAGAAATACTTAACTGAGGTAGTTTGTTGTTTTCAGGCTTTTGAGAAAGTTGAATAGATAAATACTTTTGTATTTCCTTCAGCAGCCCTCCAGTTTGGCAACAGCAGTTGTAATATCCTTCCTCAAAAAGATTCATTATAATGTAAATAACAAAAGATGCAGTTTAATATGGAGACGTAGGCACGGATCCTGTTTCTAGTTAGGAAATGAAATCGTTTATTATCTGAAGGTCCAGGGTAAATATAGGCTCTACAAAGTACCCGCATGTATGAGCGGCTAATACAATTGGTTCGCTATCAACACCCACATGGGTATCTTCACTTCTTCATTGGCTGAACCGCTTGGATGCCTGCTTCTCACTGTTGTCCCCTCATTGGATACTGATCCCTCGCTTCTTTCTTCCTTCTTATCTTGCCTACCACTCCCTGTAATACTTCCAAAACTTTCCCAGCAACATTCCTCTGCTATCTCAAAGCTTTCCAGGCAGCTAGTCTAGCTCAGAAATCCTTTACAACAAGGTTTACACCTGCAGTGTAATGAAAAAGAAAACATAATACATGTTTTAGAAAGAAATATATATCATAAAACACACTTTTAAAAGCTCTAGTTCAGGGGCATGGAATAAATTCGATTATCCCTGCCTACGTATATGTGTTTTCTCATAATTCTATTCACATTCCATGCTAGTAGGATAGTAGGTGATTCGTTGCCAAGCTAAAGGTCCTGAATGTAGAAGATGCTTGTAGTAGGTGGGTGATCCATGCATACCTCATGGCATACCGCAGGTTATGGCTGCTGTTATCACTGCCTCAATGTTTGGAGTTTGTGGCATGGATCATTCCCAGTTAATCGTTCCATGCAAAACTGAAGAATATCCTTATGTTCAAATGCATGACTTCACTGTGCATGCCTTCAGATTTATCTTCACTTCTGTATTTTGATGTGAGATGGGAACTGGCTTTACGAGTAAGATTATGTCACTGTGAAATATCCACCACCTGGGTTTACTGTCCCATATCAGTCAGGAGGAGCGTTTTCTGGAAATGAAGTTGTTAAAATTCTCCAGCTTTTTACAGCAGTGAACATCCAAAATTGAAAAGGACTAACTGCCCAGGCAGGTGTCTTCAGTGCCCACATTTTGGAACCAGTCATGGAGACATTAACAGCTTTTTCAGATACTTTCAGCATTCCCCCACATTTTCAGTGTTTGAATTTCTCTGCTCTTTGCAGAAATATATAACACTTTAACAAGTAGAAAAAGTATGGCACTGTTCAGCCTTTAAATCAAATATTTTATTTTTTTAAAGCTTTTATTCATGAGTAGATATTGGTTTACAATATTTCTCCATTAATTTCCTGGTAAATGGCAGCCAAACAGTAACTATTTGATGAATAGTTACTATTATAACTACTAATTTTCCATACGTATGTTAGTACATGCAACATATTACAAATCCTCACAAACTAAGTGACAGACTTTTCAGAAGGTATCACCCTTTGTCAGTTGCACAGCTAACAAGAAAACAAATAGGTAAATATAAATAAAGCATTAGTTTAACATTCCAATTGCTATTCTAATTATCAGTATGTGTAGCCAAAAAGTTACTTTTTCAGCACTACATTTTGTATGGTCAGCATGTCAAATATTGTCTTTCAGCAGAAAAAGTAATGCCATAAATCAGATAAGTCAAAGGTAACAATTGTTGTTACTGTAGGTGTCTCTAAGTCAGCCCAGAGGTCCCCTGCATTACCTTTGAAATGTCTCATCATGTGAATTTTGAAAAGCTTTAACTTGCATCCTGGTCAAGTGGGAACCTTTTAAAATTACCCATTTAGCTAAATAAGCATGCATTTGTGTGGATGTGAAGGTCATACCGATTCTAGTAGAGACGAGATTATAACAGATTTGGCATTGCTATGCTAGAAAAAACACAACTCAAAAATTCCTCCTGTTTCAGGTGTCTCTGGGAATATCTTCTCCAGTTTCTGTCATCGCAGAAGCAGAGCGTCAGACGGAGAGTAGGGCAGCAAATGCTCCAAATAAGGAAATTAACATTCAGTGGTACATTCCTAATCTGGCAAAGCCATTCAACAATACAGAGACTAAGGTATAACTGCCCCAAAATGGTTCCTTAGGTGCTGAAACAAATTAAGTCTCATTTCCAATGAATATTTATGTTATGACTGATCAGCTTTTTAACTGAATTATACATATCCTGACAGGCAAGCTGCACAACAGCTGCAAACCTGCTATGCAGGACAAACAGAATGCAGGGGTTTTGGGTGTAGACCAAAGAAATACTTTGTTGACCATATAGTGATTCCAGGCCATGTTGTATTCGTGCCTGTTGCAGATTCATGATGTCTTTAAGACCTCCACTTTGTTAAGTCTGGTTAGAGCTGACGAATGCATTCAAACAATACTGTTTGTGGGAAGCTGTTGGAAAATCAAAGATACATTTAAACAGGGAAAATGGGATCTTGTAAACCTCATTTCTCTAAGAAGTCAGCCTAAACACGAAAGATGAGAGAGATTAGAGCAACAGAAGGAAAGCAGCAGACTAAAACCTGGAATTTGGTTTATTTTAAAACAAGGAACAGCATGTAGGTAAAATTTCTGCTATTGCAGTAGAAATTCATGATCTCCAAATTTTTGGGCACAACAGATCAGTATCAAATTTTCTACTGGATCTTTTTCTTCTCTATTAGTAAGCCTAGAAAAGAGAAGGCTATGTGGAGACCTCAAAGCAGCCTTCCAGTATCTGATGGGGGCCTGCAAGGATGCTGGGAGGGAGTCTTCATCAGGCACTGTAAGTGGTAGGAAAAGGGATAACGGCTTCAAACTTAAACAGGGGAGATAAAGCTCAGATAAAAGGAAGAAATTCTTTACTGTGAGGGTGCTGAGGCACTGGAACAGGCTGCCCAAGGAAGTTGTGAATGGTCCATTTATGGCAATGTACAAGGCCACGTTGGACGGCACCTTGAGCAGCCTGGTCTAGTGGGATGTGTCCTGGCCCATGGCAGGGGGATTGAAACTAGAACTTGGCACTAGAGCGGGAGGTATTTACAGCTCTCTCACTTTGAATACACAATCCTTGTTTTTGTCAGGTTAATGAAAAATTCCTTTACACAGGGAAATTAGCCAATGTCTAACAGCTGTTTGGTCTTGAGCTGCAGAGTTAGGAATTGTATGCATTTTTCCACAGCACAAATCTTAAAGTAAAATTAATATATTGTTATAAAATGTCACATAGTGTAATAAAATAAAGAATTCTATGTTCCCGCAATTTATTTCCAGCTAAGTTCTCAACAAAACACTTAATACATACCAAGGAAGTACGTACTTAAGATTATCTCATCGTAATCAGACTTGGCTCCTCATCCATCACTGGCAGTGTTCAAGGCTGGGTTGGACATAGCCTTGGGTGGCATGGTTTAGTGGGAGGAGTCCCTGCCCACAGCAGGGGGGTTGGAACTAGATGATCTTAAGGTCCTTTTCAACCCTAACTAGTCTATGATTCTATGATTCTATTTCAGTGAAAAATGAGAACATTCTATTTCGTTTTCTTGTGCTCTTATATTGATACAGCTTTATCAGATTAGTGAGTTATGTGCACTTCATGGATTTAAACCTAGTATGAGGGCAGCCATGTACAAGGCCATATAGCACATTTAAATAATTACATAGGGCCTTGAGAAATTCAGCCTTCCTGAAGTTAGAACTATGGACATGAGCATAAGTGGAATTGACTGACCAGAGTCAGGACAACACTGGAATTCTGATGGTGATTCTATGGGGTATAATTCAATTTTTAACAATATAAATGATATCCATAATTAAATTTCTTAAAAACCTATTAAAACTGATGATATTACAAATTCATGTGAGTCCAAACTCTCCCCTTTTTTGGAAAGTCAGTTGTCTAAGTCTTCATCAGTACACTGTATTTGATAGTTACTGTAATCTAGTATAAAAGAAATAGCTCAGGTCTATGATACCCTACTGCATTATAGCTCCCTGATTTCACCTCTTTTACAGGTTTTGCTGCTTTATGCTTATAATACAGAGCCTGTCAAGATTAGTGGCATCAAGAATTGCAGTTCAATGTCTATATTTTCAGGCCACTTGTGGATTCCATTGTCTAGGTAAATAACCACTGACTGTCCTGTTATTTCACGCTACCTTAAAGATCAGTCAACCACTTGATTCAAAGAGCTGTAAATAAAAACATTTATTTTCAATTTTCAGAGGTTCTTCACTATAAAAACTCTGAGGTATTGTACACAGCATTAAACCCATCCAACATATGCCTTTTCAGTATATTATCACTTTAGTTTTGATTCTTAAAGAACTAAGTAAAATAGACTCATAACATTATATTGGCATAGAAGCTTAAGAAGACACCAGCAAATCTAAGAAGTAGCCCCAGCAGTTATTCCCATCCTCTCACTGGATCAGCTACATTCTCCATCCCATATTACAACTCTGAGCACGAAAAATGTTTCTTAGTTTTACCCTAGACTCAGACTTTGCTTTTACATCCTGTGGCATTTTCCATTACTTCTTCCTTGTCATTTGTCTAGCCTCAGAACTTTTGGAAAAGCTAATCAGATGGAGGGGAAAGAATAACAGGACAAGAAAAGTTGGAACTCCTGCCACCCTTGTGCTGGTTGGATGAGATGATCTTTTCCAAATGAGGCATTCTGAAAATACTTCTCCTTTCCACTTTTAATGCAAAAAGCTAACGCTTTACATATTTCCACTGTCTTTAATGGAAAAATTCTTTTTGTAAATTTATGAGTTTAGTCTTGAGAGAAAATGTAGAACATAATCAATATGTAATAAAGAGCTAGGTCAGTTTAATTACAACCCTTAAACATCAAATATTGTTATTTTATAATAACAATAAAAAATCTTCTTTCAGAGTTATTTGTTTACGGAGGGAATTATCTACTCTGAAGCAGCAAGTTGAGCTGTTGATGCAAAGTTCTAAAAGCTTGTCTTCAGCTTCGGAACCCACATGTTTCCTTGAACAAAGTGAAACCTCGGAAATAACTCCTTCAAAAACCCCCAAAATGAATTTTACAAAAGTGCATCTTGATGAAAAAACAGAAGTAAGTGAGAACAGTTCTCTTCTTAAACATGTCTAACTTTATTCAAGATGTCTCTTTGGTGAAATAAATGATGACAGGTAAATTGGAAGACAAACATAAAAGATTAAAATTCCCTCACCCCTTTCAAGCACCATTGAAGTATTTTCACTTTTCATTTAATATTTAACTCTTTCTTTCCCTTATATATTGCTTGTCACTTTACAAAAATATCAGGCATCTTCAACCTTCCACTTGAAAATAAAGGCTACATCTTCAAGTAGATAGATTTGAAAATTGATGCCTAATTTAAAATAATCTCCATCTGGAAATGCTTGGTAGAGTGTTAAATTAGTAAAGTGATCAACCCAAAAGTGCTTTTTAAAAGTCATTTACACATCTCCAATACAAAATGTGCACTGACGGTTTCTGAAATGAGAAACTTCTAATAATGCTATTGAGAGAGGACTAAAACTGGCAGTGAATTTATTTTCATTTTCTCTATGCCATCTTCTTCTTTTCTTTTTATTAGCAAGGCTGAATATGGTCAACAACCAAATAACTTCCCCCACATACACACACACAAAAGAGGTAATTTCAGAATTTTCCATGTGGTCTGTTTGAGATAATGTCATTGGAATAGAATGTTGCCACAGCATAACTGCTGCTTGATAAATGCCAAGGCAAAATAGACGTTTATTTTCAAAGTGGAGACATTTATCATATGACAGGATTCTTTTTATATCTATTATATGAGATGATTAATGGTGTAGAGGCTGTCATTTTGTCTGATGTATGCTGTGAAACAGTGACAATTGTGCACTGTGCCATTATTAAGAGGCTGTATTTTGACCAGCTTGGAGAGCAAACAATGTTTTGGCCAATCACAGTGTTTTCAGGAGGGTAGACAGAGCCATCCTTTAGTGGGTGCTTCTGATTACGTGAAGGCTTTTGCTCAAACTTTCATTAATATATGTCAGTAATTGGAAAAATGTTTAGAATACTAGTAAAATTCACATGCCATGCATAAATATCATCTTGTTGGAGTGTTTATTTATAACATCTTTAGTAAACACATAGCAACAGTATGCTCACTCACTGGATTTAATACCTGCACCAGGGGCAATTTTGCCTCAGTTGAAACTGCAAGGTTAGGGCACTTGTGTTTGTACCGCAAACACAACTATTTGTGTTGCAGAAAATTTATATTCATCAGCAAAGGTTTATTTTGTGGTAAATTTAATTAAAATAACCTAAAATTTGATTGTTCTGAAAAATGTTGTAAAGCTAAGTAATCTGTTAGTTTATACGAGGAGACTGATAGTGCAGCATTAGATTTGTCTTGTTTTATACTACTAGGAAATGGCCAAAACGTGTTTATCTGAAGTCAAAGCACTGCTGTCTGCTGTTGCAGCCTTGTCCTTGCCAGTAACTGAGGTATGCGCTTCTCCTTAATAGAAAAATCTGTTCTCTGAAGTAAAACAATTGTTCAGTTAAACTGAAACATGGATTATAGTGTTATTTTCTCTTCCCATATTTTTCTCATACATTGTTGGGCATTCCATTTGGGTTTTATTTTTTTCATATTTACAAATGAAATACAAATATGCATGATTACAAACTATGAATATCTTCACTGTTTATTAGGATTACCTTCTTATACATACAAAACTGTATTAAAAGTTAAACTTACAATGGGTTCGTCTAGATTATGCACCATTCTCTGGTCATTGTTTGCACAGACTGTAGTGAATTTCCATGGTACAATTGCCAAATGTAATTTCCTTCCACCCCAGTGTTTTTACAGTTATTCAGGCTTTCTTTCCATTTTCTTTAGCTTTCTTTGTCCTTGCCCATAACATGTGCTGAGAGGTAGCATGCCATTTTTCTGTCTGTGCTGTTGTATTCTTGTTATGCAGTTGTAGGAAACTATGGGAACAGTCCTATGGCAGGCAGCAATAGTGTCCAGTGTTCTCAGCCACCCTAAGGGGATCAGGAAAGGACAACAGCTGCCAGGGCCCAAGGAACTCAAAGGAAGATTTTGGAATCCACTGTAACATATGTTACACACTGCCAATAACATAGACAGTGGGATTAAGTGTGCCCTCTGGTAGTTTGCCAATGACAGTAAGCTGTGTGTTGATGGATATACTGGAGGGAAGGGATGTTGTCCAGAGGGACCTTGACATGCTTGAGAAGTGGGCCAATGCCAACCTCATGAAGTTCAACAAGGGCAGGGAAAATTGGGGCTGTTCTGCCTGGAAAAGAGAAGGCTGTGTGGAGACCTCACAGCAGCCTTCAGAGTCTGAAGGGGGCCTACAAGGATCATGAAGAGGGACCCTTCATCAGGGACTGTAGTGATAGGACAAGGGGTAATGGGTTTAAATTTAAACAGAAGTTCAGGTTAGGTATAAGGAAGAAGTTTTTTACTGTGAGGGTGGTGAGGCAGTGGAACAGGCTGCTCAAAGAAGTGGTAAAAATCCCTCGCAGCATTCAAGGCCATGTTGGACAGAACCGTGGGTGACATGATCTAGAGTAAGGCATCCCTGCCAATGGCAGGGGTATTGGAACTA
Organism: Forpus xanthops; assembly: GCA_032466535.1. Lineage (NCBI taxonomy): Eukaryota > Metazoa > Chordata > Aves > Psittaciformes > Psittacidae > Forpus > Forpus xanthops. The sequence goes on from JASSUY010029748.1 coordinate 19,248, forward strand.
GATGATCTTAAGATCCTTCCTAACCCTAACCATTCTCTGGTCCTACCTCATACTGCCGGGGGGGGGGGGGG